>KN481252.1:7269-80863 GCA_000787095.1 Periophthalmodon schlosseri
AAACGTAGTTATCATTTCTTGCAGTCTTCACACTTACAGTTCACTGTGGGCGTTGTGAATTAAATGTGTCAGTGTGTGGTCTTTCTTGCTCTCTTATTGATCGCTGTAGTCTGTCCTGGCTACATTATTGATGTTAATGATCTCTTGAGGCTGGAACTTGGTGTTAGAGAGCAATGTGGTGTGGCTGTGAAGAAAACATATGAGTGCTGCTGCTGCTTTATGGCCCATGTGCACATGGGCACTGTAACAAGGCTTCACATAAATATCAGATACACTGTGGTGGTACTGCCAGCTTTTGTTTGTGTTTGTTTGTGTTCGTACCAGCTCAAAAGCAGCATGGATGCCATGAGAATATGGTAAATCATATGTTTCTGTGTAATAGTATTTATTCAAATGTGAATGTCTGTCATACAAAGACACTTGCACTATACAGACTGAAAATAGTCTTTACAGAAACAGTTGTCATTATCTGAGGTGGCCACTGGCCCTTATGACTTTCTTTGAATTAAACTGTCACTGTTGCACAGAAGGTAAAGTGCAGTGATCTCATAGTAAGACTGAGTTCATGGTGATGGCACCAACAGTGACCAGCGTTTATGTTACAGGAATAACTGGGCTTCCAAAGTTAACAAGCAGCTTACTGTGGATTAAGTCCTGTGGCACTAAATCAGGAGGCAAAGTACAGGGATGAGAATAGTGTCAGATCATGAGGATCCCACACAGTGATGTGTGTTTATGGTAGGTGAGCGTGTTTGCATACACAGGCTTGATCTGCCAGGTACCATCACCATCCTGTGCCAAAATAGTGCAGTTCATATCTGTAGACACCTTTGCCTCACGCCACAGTTCACATGATGGTTGAGATAATCTGAATGGATTACATTTAATGTCTGTTCCCTGTTTGTTGTGTGATATAGAGCCTAGATGACATCTGTTAACTCATGAAGTTACCATTACCGTTGATTTTTGAGATGTCTTTGTTGAAATAAAAAAGTATAGTTATACTGAAAAATCAATGCTAGTGTCATTAAGTCTTTTGAAACAATAATGACAGTGCCTCTAATAAAAGTCTGATCATCTTATTCATATAATAATACCTGAAGTGGATTTAGTCCAAAGAGGCAGTTATCACACAGATACAGATACATTTGGAAACACATGAAACACATCATCATTATCATTCCATTATCAAAAGGCATGTAATTGCAATAGCTGATACCATTTGTTTTAGCTTACACTGTTCAAATATAACTATTGGTATAAAGTTCATACTTGTGTAATAAAAAACACTGTACCACTGTTGACATATTGAAAGCAGATAAGAGTTTGTGATCTGCAGCATCAGAGGTGTTGCAAGCTGTGGTAACAGAAAGTGTATGCAGTAAAGGGAAAGAATATCAGCTAAAAGCTAAATAGCACTTTGGTGTTTGGAAGGAGGCTCTCATGTAATTTCCTGTTAGCGGTTACTCTAGAGACTTGTTGCAGTTTGAATGAGAGATTACAGCTTTAGCTCTTAGCAGATGATGATAGAGACACAACAGAAAAGGTGCATTTTTGACTCTACCGAAAGCTTGTATTTTTAATTTGTAAGTGACTTTATTTGGATTTATACCTGATACATTAGTTTTGATATATTGTAGTTCTAAGGATAACTACAGTGTATATGTTTTTAGGGGGTGGGTGCCCCCAGTGGAGCAGGAGCCGGGGGTACTCACGATCGAATGCCCAGTACTGGGATGTACAAGCTGGAGGTTGAGCTGAAGAGGGGTCACAACCTGGCCATTCGAGACAGAGGAGGTACACTGCAACCTGTTTGTTTTCTCTGCTTTTATTGATTTCAATGATCTGTGGAAAGTCATTTTGTTCATCTAGGCACCAGTGATCCTTATGTGAAGTTTAAGCTTGGGGGCAAAGAAGTGTTCAAGAGCAAAACGATCCACAAAAACCTGAACCCTGTGTGGGATGAGAAGACAACTTTGGTCCTGGATACTTTATCTGAACCTTTGTATATTAAGGTAAAGAAATGTTTGTTTGTTCTACAGCACAGTGTTAATTGCAGCTTTCTGTCTTCACTAGGTTTTTGACTATGACTTTGGCCTTCAAGACGATTTCATGGGCTCCGCTTACCTCCACCTGGAATCTCTGGAGCAGCAAAGGTAGGACATGTCCCCATGTCATGCTTAGGGATGCACTGATCTGATATTAGTATTGAATATTGGCACCAATCCAGAAAAAAAATCGCTGGGTCAGGTATCGGCTTCCAAATATCGGTTCAGCCGATATCATGATTGGATATATTTTTGAAATAATAAGACTATTTGCTTGTCATAGTTGGCCTAGAATGTCTCATAATGTTTGAACTTTTATTTATACAAAAGGATAAATAACAGCTAACACATTTGAATCCATTTTGTCTCATGTTAATGTTAGAGATATATTGATTGGCCGATATATCAGGCTGATATTTGCACTTTTTAGTGTATCAACTATTGGCCTGAAATATCCATATGTATCAACAGTATATGCATAAAGCTTTATTTGAACACTATAGTCCAAAGAGGGTACTGCAAAAATGTGAGCACACTGCTCTCTTATCCAGGTTGTAGTAAGGCAAGGTCGTGGATGAGTGTGTTCTGAATTCAAATGAGATCATTTGGGTAAAATTACTACACATCACTGGCACTACACATCAGCCCAAAAATACTGGTAGAGCTTATTGACCATTGGTTTCTCTTGATCCTAAATAATCGGTATTGGCATTGGCCATGGAAAAAACAATATCTGTCGATCTCTAGTAAATTTTTCTTTAAGAAAACAAATGCCATTTTCAGTCTCTGCTCTGATATTGGTTGATACTGGGTATCGGCAGATACTTCAAGTCATAGTATCGAAATCGGTATCGAAAGCTGGATTGGTGCATCCCTGGTCATGCTGGTCATAAAGGTATTGCAAAAAAAGGTGTGGCCCCTCAGTTCTGCAGTTTTGAACAGGAAGTCACATGACCTGTTTATATTATTAAGCAGTTTTAGATCAATATTGCAGTCTACAGTGCACAAAAATAATGATGCTACATATTAATATGATCCTTGTATTATTTTTAATAGTTGACTTCATGTACAAATTTGGATTTCTAAAACACAATTGTAATATTATAGATAGTTTAACCTGGAGTAATATCGAGACTTGTGCATGAGTGTTTGGACTTTGATATAAAAATATATTTACAGGCCGTTCTGTAGTTACATGACCTGGTTTATTGACACCTCTCTCCCTGTCCACACTTCAGGACAATCCCCATCACACTTCCACTGAAGGACCCTCACCTCCCAGATGAAGACCTGGGCAGCCTGGAGCTCAATGTCACGCTCACTCCAAAAGAGAGTCCCCTCGAGGAACGCCGGGACTCAATGGTATGTCGCTTTACCCACATATTTTTGTACTTTTACAAAATCAATTATTGATCTAATTTTCACCAGATCAAATATTACAGTTTTTGTTGCATAAACGGTACCGTGACAGTTTCTCGGCCATGTTTCTTTTTCGACAGCAACTTGAGCTTAGGACATATCGGTGGAAACCCTATGTGAATAAAGTGAGTCTTGTAGAAATATAGTGGAGGTCCTTTAAACGTCCATTAGCATGTCCATGATAGCATAGAATAGAAATATATAGATACTACAAAAAAAAAAAAATCATTCATTACTATGAACTGAGCTGGAATAAGTGTATTTTTGTGTGATGTAGGGCCTTGGAAAAGCATGTAGGAGACAGGATCGTATCTTTGTCTCAGTTGTTGTTGTTGTTGTTATGGCCCAGCGTATCATGCATTTTAATTTGTAATCCTAATGTATTCTTTGTATTTGTGACTGAATTACAAAAATTAAATAAACCCACATTTAGCTGGCGCCATATAACCAGACTTTAAATACGGCTTCTCAAAATAATGTTTTATTCAGTATTTAAATTATTCATATGCAGTCTGTGCTGATTCAGTCTGGAAGAGGCGGCACAGTCACACAGGGGGATAGTGAGAAAGAAGTACAAGAAAGACCTGGGACAATGGCAGAAATTATGATCTACAGACTTGCGTTGGGAGAGTGTTTTAAACCAGATATTATTTAAATTCTAATTGCAGTTTTACTGTTGTAACGCTTTAGTGTAGAGCTTTGAATAGCCTTCGTAGAGACGTAAGGTTCCCTCTAGTGGTCACCATAACACATAATAATGACCCTATGAATTTGAATTAAAATTTTGATGTATGTTCAGACAATGCTGCTCAGGAGATCCTGGAAACGGTCCACTAAGGTAAAAGATGTTGTAGCCACGCAATGTGCACTCTACTCCCATTTGTTTTGTGGTCAGTGCATGTTACATCTTTGCATTAATGAGCCCAGTTTTTAATTATTTTTCTTTATATACATGTTGTTGATGTTGGTGGTATATGGTGCTGTTCTTCAAATGTGAGCAACAGATCAGCAAGTCGTTCAAGTTTACTCGCCATTTCTCCCAAAATTATGTCCTAAAACTGAAGACAATTTTATGATAATTATCACATCAAATAAGCTGTAGAGATACTGAAATAATAAAACAGATAATTCTTCTATGGAGACATGCCTAAGGATAGGTTTAACCACTTTTAACAGATCTGTTACTACTTTTTGAAAAATATCATCCTGTGTTCATGTAATTAAGTACAGGTAAGACCTTGTGCTAATAGATAATATGCTTCATCTCTCTGTGTTGACAAGCAGCAGCAGTCCACGCGTCTGTCCGAGTTGCACCGTAAATCACAGCTGTGGCGTGGGATCGTCAGTATCGCGCTAATCGAGGGTCGAAATCTCACTCCCATGGACCCCAATGGACTGAGTGACCCGTACGCCAGGTTCAGACTGGGACACCAGAAGTACAGGAGCAAGGTAAGGTTGGACCCTTGCTGTATCACGATGTGACTGAAACTAAATGCTTAACCTGTTTTTTTAAATTTGGGGATGTAGACTGTGCCAAAGACTCTGAACCCGCAGTGGAGGGAGCAGTTTGACTTGCACCTGTACGAAGAGACTGGAGAGGTGTTGGAGATCACGGTGTGGGACAGGGACACGGGACGCAGAGACGACTTCATTGGGCGGTAAATTATTTCATTCACAGGTTTGTACTGGCTTGTTGAGGAAGCATTTTGATGAATCAGTCTCCATAGTTCACTAAAAGCAAATAATACTCGGCCTTTATCTCTCTTATAGAAGGAGAACTTCATTGTAGACATCAAAGTTCCAAAGATTATGACCATCAGTGAAAACTTTGTTGTTTGTTTGGGGCAAGTTTGTGGAAGAGGCTGATAATGATTCAGATGGCTTTGACAAGAAGAGTTAAACAAAGATAGTATTTTTTTTTCAAATAAATACTTTACCATGATAGGTCTAGTCATGTTTACCATGATAGGTCCTATAATGTCTTATGTCACCAAAGTGTTATTTCTTGCCATTGTAGTTAAGACAAGGCAAGGCAAGTTTATTTGTACAGCACAATTCGTACACAAAGTAATTCAAAGTGCTTTACAGAATAAGAAATACATTAAAATCACAATACAACAAATCAAAACATAAATAATCACAAATAATCATAATAAAACTAAAATTAAAAGAGAAGAGAGCAGAATAAAAACCTTTCAGTCATGTGCACAGCTAAACAGAACCGTTTGGAGCCTGGATTTAAACATTGTCAAAGTAGAGGCCTGTTTCACATCTTCAGGAAGAATGTTCCAGGTTAAATAATTCATCTCTCATCTCTCTCCTCTTATCACATTTTTTCTGTCTGGTTTTTTGTTTTTCTTTTCACTGTAGTTGCCAACTGGACTTGTCCACTCTTGCCAAGGAGCAAACTCATCATCTAGAGCTCCCCCTAGAGGAGACTCGGGGGTATGTAGTCCTTCTGGTCACCCTGACTGCCTCAACTCATGTGTCCATCGCTGATCTTTCAGTGACCCCACTGGACGATCCCCAGGAGTACAGTGAGATACTCCAACGATATGTAAGTAGCAGTGTACAGTCAATAGAAAAACTAGTGAAAGCACTCATTAATAAATGATCTTCTCCTTAAGGGTGTTCTGAGGTCATTCTCTAAGATGAAAGATGTAGGAATTGTGCAAGTGAAGGTAATGAGAGCTGAAGGTCTCATGGCTGCAGATGTCACTGGTAAATACAGTTTGACACTTGGATGCTCAGATGGTTGTAGCAGCGTATGACACATGTGGTTTCTGTCAGGTAAAAGTGATCCATTCTGTGTTTTGGAGCTGAACAATGACAGATTACAGACACACACTGTTTACAAGAACCTCAACCCAGAGTGGAACAAGGTCTTCACATTGTAAGTCTCCAGAGTCTGGTCAGACATTTGGTCAGTATTTCATTTAACAAAACATTTATTGGTTTTGTTTGTGTTGTCAGTAACGTAAAGGACATCCACTCAGTGTTGGAGGTCACTGTGTTTGATGAAGACAGAGACAGAAGTGCCGATTTTTTAGGGAAAGTAGCCATCCCATTGTTACGAGTGAGTAAAGTGTCATGCAACCACTCACTCTAGTGTAGTTTTAAATACTGAGGTAGCCTAATGTTGTTTTATAACTGTAGGTACGAAATGGTGAACAAAAGGGGTACGCACTGAAAAACAAACAGCTGACTGGGCCAACCAAAGGCCTTCTCTTTCTAGAGATTGATGTGATTTACAACAAAGTAGGTGTCTAATATTTCAAAATAAACATAAATTATTGCTCCATTCAATGTTGTATTTTTTCTCAGGTGAAGGCAGCATCTAGAACAATAGCACCAGCAGAGCAGAAATACATTGAAGAAGAACAGAAAGTCTCAAAGCAGGTATCTTTTGCTTGTGCCTTATAACACAATAACATTCCAAGCTTTTTCTGCGTGTATGTAAAATACAAACAAACACTCCTGCAAAACGTTTTATACAACTAGCTTAATCCATTTTATAGGTGCCCTGTAATCATTTATTTTCATTTTGTGCCTCTCAGTTGCTGCAGCAGAACTTTAATCGTGTGAAGAGGTGCATCATGGTCCTGTTAAGTTATGGGACTTATATCAACAGCTGTTTCGAATGGGAATCTGCACAGAGAAGCCTCATGTCCTTTGTGGTATGCTATAATGAAACACATATGTTTATTTTCGGTAAATATCAAACGTCTTGTCCTCTGTCCTGGCAGCTTTTTGTGGTGGTTGTGTGGAACTTTGAGCTGTACATGCTGCCATTTTCTCTGCTGCTGCTGCTTATTTGGAACTACTTCTTCTCCCTGAGCAGGGACCCTTCTGACGCGGTGAGATACGAAACAAATGTGCACCACATGTAAATAAAAGTAACAAATTATGGCTATTTTCAGAAAAAAAAAAAAAATCAAATCAAAGAAAAGAGAAAGAAAAATGTGTTCGCTTTCATTCACATTACCAACTTGATCCAATGAAACTTTAAAAATGTAATTTGATTTCTATTGCTCAGGGATCTGTGCAATACATAATACATTTAAATCATATTTTATTGCTTTTAAAATACTTACCAATATATTGGTGCATTTAAAATAACTTTTAATGATTTAATACATATGCTACAGTCAGTAGAAGCCATGTTTGAATGGGAAGATGAAGAGGAAGACAAAGATGACAAGGTATTGTAACTTTACTTCTCTCTACTCTAACTTTACTGTAACTTTAGTCATGTATGCATTTATTATGTCAATCAGTATTGTTCCTTTGTGTGTCTTTAGGAATCAGAGCCCAAAGGCTTTATGGATAAACTCTATGCAATCCAGGATGTATTTATTAGTGTGCAGAATGCTTTGGATGAAGTGGCTTCTTTTGGAGAAAGGATCAAAAAGTTGGTATTTTGTAATTTCACTGATGGTTATATCTGCAGTTATGATCTAACTCTCTGTTGATGCTTCTGTTGTAGCACAATAAACTGGACAGTGCCTTTTCTTTCTTGGTTGGCAATTACTGCCTTATGTTTTGCCACCGTTCTTCTCTACCTCATACCGCTGAGATATCTTGTGCTCGCATGGGGTGGGTCTCCTGAATACACCCAAACAATGCCACAAAACAGTGTTATAATGTTTTTGAAGAAGAATATGTATTTTTTCAGGTATAAATAAATTTACAAAGAAGCTTCGAGATCCATACATGATCGACAATAATGAACTTTTAGACTTCCTTTCCAGAGTGCCCTCAGATGTCCAAGTGGTAGGTCATACACTGTAGATCATATGTTTTATATATTTGTTGCACCATGTACATCAAACACATATCTGATGTTAACTGTAGCTGTTCCATTGTCTTATTAATTTTGGTTTATTAGACAATTTTGATGGAAACACATCAGCAAAAGCCGCACTTAGACACTGATCAATGATAGTTATCACAATTGTCCCCTTTCAAAATCCATAAGCTTGTCTATTTATTCTTCTTCCTACACATAGTCAAAAAAAAATTATGTCCAAAACTTGCTTCCAAATATATCTGACCCACTAAAAGGTTGGGGTGTACCAAATCCTACATGCTGCAAAAATGCACTTAAGAAAAGTAAACTTATATTATATTGAGACATTTAAAATTGCAGTAGTACAATGTCTGCTACTGTTATGTCCCTACTGAGAGTGGTCTGCTCAAAGGATCATCTGTTGATAATAATATGCTGTTGTGGTGAATATGTTAAGGAAATGGTCATTGGCATAACATATGGATATGTGTTTGTGTTTAGATGCAGTATCGGGAGCTCAAAGTGGAGCCTGGACAAAGTCCCAACAAACGCAGAAGGACTAATCTCAGCTAACCCACTGCCATTTAAATAATCTTTGGAAACACACCAAAAGAAAAGCTACTATAACTTATTTTATTTATGTAATTGTTATACATGTGGATTACGTGCTAGTGTACTGTTTTGTGTTTTAAGTAGTTTTGTTGAAGGAAGGAAATTTATTTTTTGAAACTTTAAAAAATAATACCAAAAGAAATTTTATGGTTTTGGATACATTTATTTTCCTATAGCACTATTATGCAACGCATGTGTATCTGTTACAAAGCATGCCTGTACAAAGGTGTGTAAATGTTGCATGGGATTTTTTGTATCCCAAAAGGTTTCTGTTCTATCACTCTTACATCCTTTTGCATGTAGGTGGTGTTTCTGCTGGAAACAGTATAGTATCACTATACAGACCTATAGACACTGTTTTCTATGGAGCATCTCTTCCTTTATGTGTTCATGACAGACATGTTTTTATATGCTGTTTTTATTCATCACTGTTTATTTTACCAAGACAGTCCCACTGAGATAAAGAATCTCTTTTTCAGAGGAGTCCTGGCCCAAGAGTGGGGATCCTATTACATGTTTTAGCTGTTTACCCAATGTCATTGGCCTGTATTTGCACATATATGTCACCATTAAATCCACCCTGCTGGAACATACCTTGTTATTACCACATCATTAACAGATCTCTTCTATATTTATATCTGTCTGATACTGTTTTCTTACAAAGGTGAAACAGAAAAAATGAGTGTATCTTTAGGTCTAAGTGTTGTGAATGGACTGCATGTGTGTCTAAACAATGGGGTTTGCCTTGTACATGTAGATTTTTTCAGTCTTCCAAAGCCATCCTGTCAAGGTTGAACTTAACTTGACTTGTGCATGAAAACATAGTAATAATGTATTGAAGAGAATTTATAAAAGAATATGGGCCTTTTGCTGTCACTTTTACATCACTGTTATACACACACATTACGTATTTTATAACTTTATGGTTCGTGTACAATCACTCTCTTTACCTTATGATTTTTTTTATTGTTATTATTATTATTACATGAGTTCCGTTACGTCTTTCGCTGTTATAACATTGAATGTAATAAAGTTTAAGTTTCAATCGTCAACTGTTACGTAAGAAAGTGTGAATGTGTATCTGGCCAGCAGGGGGAGCCCGTCTCCGTGCGCTTTTTATACCTAGACTTCTGAACTGAACTTACCCAAGTCAATAATACCAAGCCACTGATTTGTTTAAGGGTATGGCATAAAGCGTCATAGCGAAACCATGGTGTGTTCAAGGACTGTTTTACATGTTGGCTTCTGGACAGTGAATTAATTCTTAGCCTTATCGCCTCTTGAAACACACCCGAGCTTATTATATCTCATCTGCTGCATAAGGTCAAGACCAAGTCTCAGCAGCTAATCTCACTGTTCTGGCGCTTTCAAAGAAAGACATTGTTTAGTGTGTTTTTGTTTGACCCTTATATTCTGTCACACTTGACAGTATCGGGGCCTGTGGAGCCTCCCCATGAGTCAGAAGTTGATCACTGGGAAAACTGATCATTCAGACAATATTTGAGCTCATTTCTCAGATCATTTGCTTGACCTTCACTCTTGTCACTGTGTTCTGCCATGTGAAGCATGTCAAGTGAAGTCACTTATTTACTATTCCGCATTTCTTGGATGGTAGCCTAATACATTTTGTACACTTAATTTGCTGACTAAACAGTAGGTTATTGCTTCATATTTGCGCAGTAAATATTAACAAAATAACAAGGCGTGACAAAACAGGAGGCCTTCTTTTTCTGTTATTTATTATTGAACCAGGCAAGTCCTGCCGAGATTTGGACTCTTATTTCCAGAGGAGTCCTGGGCCCAGAGTAAACCCATTGTGAATGAAAGAGGTGCAGACACACAGAGAAACTCCACTCAGACCTTAAGCCTCGTTTCCATTCAACTGAGCACTTCGTCCACCATTGAACACGGACAAACCTTTACTCTATAAAGAATTAATGCAGACTGAGAGAATATGTCCATATTTTGCCCTGTCACAGATATTTTATTTTGAGAAATCAGCCTATGCAGCAGTGGTTCCATTGCAATAAAAGTTAAAGTTAAGCTTACAAATGTTTTCTAAGCAGCAGGTTGAAGCTGGGCAACATGAACGTGGCTACAAAATGAAGGATACCCCCCTCCCCCCAAATATAATCATTTAATAATAAGTTAATAATGGCACATAGCAAAGAGTTATAGCATATGGTAAAAGGTATAAAATACATTAAATTACATTCTATGGGTTTTAACAAGTAAATCAAAAGTAAGGCCTATTGGGTTATTTTGAGTTTATTCCTATAGTTAAAAAGTTGAATGAAGCAGGGGAAGCAAAGGGTTCTTATTACAGAGAATCACACAGCTCATACATGCCTTATTTCACCAGAGCAAGCAGCTGGTTTTTATCTAGACCCATGTGTTTTTATTGTTGAAAAATGCCCATGTGACATTTTTGAACCCTATGATTCTGAGTCTGAATTTTTGGAATAATCATAAATCATTTAAGAGCAGTGGGCGGAGCTAGGGATTATGTGAAAACTGAATTTTTCTGAGCACTCAAACATCTGAGCAGACAGGGCAATGTAGGATTACTCAGACATGCTTGAGTCAGTTGAAATAATGATGAGAGAACACTGTTATAACATGGTAAATTCATTTTTTAAAAATTACGCAATGTCCCTTTTGAAAACAGCATTTGTGGAAAAATACGGTAGGCCTGTCCGTTTCACTCTAGCTTTTTAAAGATATAATTTATGGGCACAAAATTTTATTTGACAAAATTAAATTATACAGTGAAGTACGCTATAACAGCATATGAATGTAGGCTTAATTAAATCCTTAAAAAAACAAGCAAAAGCAAATAAAAAACCTTCCCATGATCCTGAATTCTTCACACACAGTAACTCTTATGTGAGTGAGTGAATAGTGATGTGCAATGGAGTAGGGGCCGAGCTTGAGGCCGGCCGGTCTACGCGTGCGCAGTTAGGTGCTCGTGGTTTTTAAGAGGAGAGCTTTACAGTTAGACGGGGCAGAATACTCCCTGACGCGGAGGAGAGGCGCTGTAACAGGAAACTTTAGGTCCACATAGAGAGAGGCAGTCAGCGGATCCAGATGAGCGCTGACACATATTGCACCGCGGGCTCCGGGCCGGACCCTCTGCTCATCCTCCTTTGACTCTATCAGCTGTTCACACAGGCCTATCGCCATGGTGCTGGGCAAGGTCCGCGCTCTGGCCATCTACTTCGACACTCTGAATGAGCACAACCTGCCTGCCTACTCCGGCGGGGACCTGGTGTCGGGGCGCGTGGTGGTGGAGGTCACGGGTGATGTCCGGGTAAAGAGTTTGGACATCACGGCCAGAGGAGTGGCCAAGGTGCGATGGACTGAGTCTCGCAACGCGGGAGCCAACACGGCGTATACTCAGAACTACACGGAGGAAGTGGAATACCTGCATCACTGTGACACCTTGATCGGAGAGGATCGAGGTAAGCAGCAGGACACAGTCTGCACAAAGTTTTACTGAAGCTGCAGATGCTGCAGTCGTGGCAACAGCAAACAAAACAACAAGGGGGTTGATGGTTCAGGCTGTTTGCATTATTTAGCATCCAACAAATGTTCTGCATTCTGCCGCCATAAGTAGCTTCGTTTTCAATATGCTTTTTTTCTAGCAGAACGATGAAATATCTATAGCCATAGACCTACAAAAGAAGACGCGCATGATATAGGCCTAGATGATATTCCCTGCACAAAAAGCCCTAAACGTTTATAACGGTGAGAAGTGATAACAACATATTTGTCATATAGGGGAGGCACACAGGTCCTCATCATTCTAACTATTCTAAAACGAGCCTCAGGGTACCGAGCACTTAAGTGGTGCTGATGCAACAGCTGATATGAGATGCCCCGCATCAGACTCACAAAGGACATATAGGCTGCCTTAGTGTTTATGCCGGGCCTGATTAACATTGCTTTAATTTGATCCCCACTATTCGGCCTACCTAGTCTAACATGTGTAACTTCTCTTATCTCCACTGCACATCCAGCATCAGTCTGTCTGAGCAGTAACTAGTTTGAACTAATCTATATATCAGACTTTTAAGACACGGAAGTGTGTCTTAAGATTTTGTTTGGTAAACACAAATTCAACCAGCATCGAACTCAAGCCATTTCCCCAGTTTACATCTTAAACAGTGCTATTCAGGCAACTCCCTTTGTTAGAAGCGGTTCAAACCTGTTCAGAAAGTGCCAGAGAGGAGGAGGGAGGGGGAGGACCACACTGCTCTTTCACTGTGTATGAGCGGAGCGTTATGTAGCCTGTGAGCGAGTCTCAGCTGTTGTCTAACTCTGAAACCACTTCCTACCTGGACCGCATTTGTAAAGCACAGTCAAATAGTTCAGTTAATAAGCAAATGGCAGAAAAAGGGCCGGATTTGTCATTTAAATTATGATTTTGAAACTTTAGGATAAGATGTCATTTGGCCATGATGAGATTTCAATTTTCAAAAGCTAACAGCAAACTCTTAAATCATCTATTCTAGACCTACTACATAGACAACGCTATAAACCATCAAATGTGAAGCCACGCACGTCTCTGCGATCACACTGTGGGCAGGGCATCAGTTCACTGTGTGGCGTGTTATTGGTGAGCTGCGTTTTGGGGTGCGCAGTTCTGGTAAACACAGGGTGTAGCAGGTGTTTTGTGACATCCTCGCCTGACTCAAGTGCTGGTTTGCGTGCGAGCTTCGTACCTGCCTTCTCGCTGGTCCCACTGCACCCCCCTGTCCCCAGGACCTCACGCCTCCCACCACATGGCCTGGCTAAAGTGGGCAGGGGCTGGCCGATCTGCGCCAATAGGAACTCGAGCTGATTTTCGTGCTGCGTCTCTTCCAATGGGAGGTTGAGTTGTGATGTGTGCGTCGGAGTTTCCAGCCAAAGGAAGCTGCTCAGTCTGGTTCATACCGGTCTGCTCCTGCTCGCCTCCGGTGACTTGTCAGACGCACGCTCACGCGCACGTTTTGACACACACATACACACATAGAGCCTAACCTTGTTCATACACATTTCTTGTTGGCCTTTAGTTGATTTCTGTCAGTTGCAGACATTTCAAACGATAGGCCTAATACTGGTCACTCGGCTTTTCATTTGGTCTGAGTGAGAGTTAATATACAGGGCTACATTTATATAGGCCTACATTTTATACATATTTATAGCCTGTAGACATCTTAACAGCCAAGCAACTAAGCAATAAAAATGTGAGAGATGGCTAGAGGTGTTTTTTTTCTTACAGGGTGTTGAATGTCGATAAGTTGACAATACGAAGATATATTATAAGTAGCAGATTATGTAAATCTCTGCGTGTGTATTATAAATATATTAGGCCTTATACCTATGACATAGATATTCATTAAAATCTCAGAATTGCCGTTGTTTTCTTTTTTAAATTTGTTTTACTTTGTAAGTGCAGTTTCTGTTTTGCTGAGTGCAGTTTCTGTTTGGCTTTCTTTAATACTCTAAACACAGTTATTGTGATATCGTGGTTTTGAAATGTAAAGGTTTACATGTTGTACTTTATGGAAAAGCATTGTACAGTGTAGTCTGTTATGTGTATGATTATAATTTTATAACTGAAAAGTTTGACAGTAATATAATTTTGTCCCTGTGATACAAAGTTTCTGACACTACAACATTTGTCAACAAAAAATCAATTATTTTTGTATTTTTTGTATTTTTGTATTATTTAAAAAATAAAACTTTGCATTTTCACAAAATAATTTGTGATGGTTTTCTGTCCGTGTCTCTGTGTTCTCAGTAAATATGGGATCAACAAGTCTGGGGTTGTGTGTTGGATATGAGCACTGTTGTAGTTAAAATATAATATTGCTGTTTCAGATGCAGATTGTCCAGAGGAAGGCCTGACTGTTCTGCACCCTGGGTTGCATGAGTTTGCATTCAGCTTCAACCTGCCTCAGATGTAAATATATACTCACTAACAGTTGTGTAGTTAGTAACGCATGTTAGAGCATTGACAAGGCCGCAGACCACCCACATCCTCATACTGTTCCTCCCCACCCTTCCTCCCTGACTTTAGGGCCTTGGCCACTTCCTTTGAAGGGAAGCATGGTAGCGTGAAGTACTGGGTGAAAGCTGAACTGCACCGGCCATGGCTGCTCCCTGTCAAAGCCAAGAAAGAGTTCATTGTGTTTGAGCACATCGACATCAACACTCCACTTCTGCTGGTAGGCAGACTGCGCTGATGACTTTATTTAAGGAATGCCAGGATTTAAACTGATGACTGTGTGTGTGCAGGCTCCACAGGCAGGTACCAAGGAGAAGACGCTGTGCTGTTGGTTCTGTGCGTCAGGACCCATTTCTCTCAGTGCTAAGATAGAGAGAAAAGGCTACACACCAGGTACAGATTACACTCACCACCTTGCACTCCTCTCTAGAACTTCCTCACTACTCACACCTCTCCATCTCCTCCCTCTCAGTCTGTCAGACTGATATCTTCTCCCCTTTCTCTAAGGTGAGTCCATCCAGATCTTTGCTGAGGTGGAGAACTGCTCATCCCGGGTTGTGGTTCCTAAAGCAGCACTCTATCAGACGCAGACATTTTATGCCAAGGGCAAGGGCAAAGAAATTCAGCAATTGGTGTCCAATTTGCGAGGAGATCCTCTACCTCAGGGCAAGAGCCAGAGCTGGGAAGGGAAAATGCTTAAGATCCCTCCTGTGTCTCCCTCCATCCTGGACTGTCCCATCATCAAAGTGGAGTATGTACTCATGGTGAGTGTTCAAAAGGCAAATATTCTAACCATTTCTTTAGTGGTTTTGTACTGTAATTTTTTGGATCAGTTTGTCATCTTGCTGTCTCAGAATGCCCCTGGTTTAGTACAAACTAATCCTACCTGTCCTGCAGGTGTATGTGGATATTCCTGGGGGGCTAAATTTGTCACTTTCGTTACCGTTGGTGATCGGGACCATACCTCTTTATGCCTCTGCTTCACGTACATCCAGCATCAGCAGCAACTGCAGCACTATGAGCTGGCTGGGCCTGTCAGACCCTCCTGAGGGTATGTAAACACGTGTCTCACTGTCTCTCTGTACAGTAAGACCATGTTTAACTGTTCCGTAATATTTTGGCAGCTCCTCCAAGTTACAGCGATCTGGCCATATCGGAGTCTCACAGGAGGGACTGTCTGCGTGGTTGTGATAGGCATGACTCAGAGGGAGAGGACCCTGCCTCTGTACTCACTTACATCACAGAGTTCAGATATCTGCCCCCACCACTCTACTCTGAGGTACAGTGCACGCCCTCATGTACTTATATGTAGACACAGACTGAGTAAACACGTTTTACTCTCAAAATAGAAAAAGACATGTTGCATATTAAGACATCATGTGAAAAGCAATCAATACAGTATCTGCAAGTAAATGTTCAAATATTTTATTGTAAATATACTCATATACTCCGCCTGTACTTTAAGTACTACATTAGGTGTTTACTGAATGTAATCTTTGAAACATTATATGAGTTGCATTTATACCCAAGAGATCTTTTTAGGGTGTGTTGGGCAATAGGTCAGCTACAGGGTTTGCTCTTTACTAAGTTAAGTATGAAGAAGAAACAAAAACATGGTTAGTGAGAATAACTCTGGGCTCGTCTGTGGTTAAGGTGGATCCGTACCCTGCTCCAGTGGAGGAGTGTGGAAGCTCTGATGTGCGGAGGCCTGACACATGCCCGTCCCGCTGACAGAGGAGCAGGAACACTGCTTCTGTACAAACTGTTGATCACATATCACCATAAATAAGACTGCACCCTCCCCGTGCCAGGACGGTCACAGTGAGTATTTGGTGACCAGTGATGTATGGACCAGGGATTTGAAACCACACTGGATCCTCTCCATCCGTCCTCTGACATCACTTGGACAAGCTGCCCAGTGGTGGGATGTCTGCCTTACAATGAGATTTGCACATACCGTAATTACTGTTTTCTGTGGATGTTTTATTCAGCTTTATATGCTAGACTGTTCACAAATACTTTACTACTTTTAAATCATAATGGCACATTCACAATGGGCGACATGTTTTCTATGCCCATTTGTTTGAGACAGTGGTGTCAGTTTTAGGATGATGCCAAACCTTTTTTTGAACAAACAGCAGTGTAAAGCAGCAGAAACAGGCCTCGTGAGATTAGTGTTTAGTCATTGTTTTCCATAAATGACCATCTTAAGCACTTAAAGAGTTTCTAATGTGTTGCTTGGGGAACAACGTTGACAAGGTCTAAAGAAAGCACAACTCCAGCCAACCGCAGGAACCAAACTTTAAGGTAGGGCTTTAAGGCTGGACTATAGGTGAAGAAATGAAAATCAAAGAGCTTTGTGCTTTATAAGATTATATCAAAGCATAAAATATCATGTTTACAGATAAATATATCAAATTGAATGAATATTTAACATTTTAAACAAGACTTCCTAGTACTTCACAATACCAAGTGCAATATATTTTTGTATGTGATTTTTTGCACTAGTTTTTTCTTATACCTTGTTGTCGTTTCTTCCATTTTGTGAATTATATTATTGTTATCATGATCAATTTTTATAAATAAAGATTTATTTTATAAAGTAAATAATTTATGTGGACACATACATTCTTCCTCTATGCATCTTTCTGCGTGATGCCATTTGCCTATAATTTCTGTCTGGGCTGCAGCAGACGCACTCAGCCAGATGTAGGACAGTGCTCACATGAGCAACTGACCTAATTCCTCCAGTAGACCGAGAAGTGTCAAACAAATTGGATTCATTCTTTCATAATTACAGAAAAATCTTGATTTGCAACTGTTTTGTTCAAGCAGCATGTGTCCATATAACCTCTAATGACAGCAGCTGAAATGGTGTTAGATCTATGTTTATAGGTTAAACTGGGCTTTGGGAAGAATGGGGATCCTTATGAAATCCAATCATATCTAACACCAGCTAAAGCTAACTTCTGACCAGAATCAAGTGGCAACTCAAAGGTGCTCCAAGTCAATAACCAAACTAAAATGTGTGCACATTGAGTTTTGTGCGTGCCAAATGTAACGTGCGCTGTACAAGTGCAATTGCTGTGTAACTATGATGATATTTCACTATCATATTTCTTCCATTGGGGCCTTGGCAAAAACATCTCAGGGATCTTGGCTATTATTCATATTTTATTTTTGATCATGGAAATAACCTGTTTGAAGATTAACTAGAGCATCTTTACAGCTTCAATGTGTTGTTCGTCTGGTTACAACTTACCTTTCAGTACACTTGGTCTCCCAGGGCAGTGCTCGCCAAACACTGACAAAGGCATGGCAAGTCCCACATACACAAGAGATGAGAGAGGTCACATGGATAATGTTTTGGCTTCTACTATACAGGCTGCTTCTGTCTGACTGATAAACAGAAACTGGTTTGAACTGGATTAAGAATGCTACAACAGACAGTGCAAAGCATTTGTCACAGACAACACATAAGAGGCGACAGAGACCGTGTCTTGTGGAACTTGTTTGACACTATGACGGCTGGTTAACAATTGTTAAAGAAAATAACATCCTGTTAGTTGAGTAAATACAAGTGAGTAAGTAAGTTGTAATCAAAGTAGTAAAGGATGTCACTAAACATGTGGAACATTATTAGTGGGGAAATAGGCAATAGTGTATATGATACTGTTTGTAGGCTTCTTGGATCATTTAATAGAGTAGGCTGTAGATGAAGCTGGGGCCATGTGTGGCAGTAACTGCACATGTAATAATAATAATAATAATAATAATAATAACAACAACAATAACAACAATAACAATAATAACATACATTATTGTTATTAATATTAAATAATATACATACATTGAAGATTCACAAGCTATAGTGAATTTTAAATAACTTGTTTGTAAGTGTTGTGTCTAGAGTCTAATCTTTAGGACATACTTGTTAGGGCTGAGCCTCCAGTCGCTTCATGTGTCAAGCCCTTCGCCCTTTATCCAGGCGTCCTGCTCATCTGCACCAGGCTCGCCAACAATCTGCGGACATTACCAATGCTACAAAAATATACAAGCATGTTATCCATTCCCCATAGAAGACTTAAAGAAAAGCTGAATAAATAGTAGTTGTAGTAGCAGTAGTAGTAGTAGTAGTAGAAGTAGTAGTAATAGTAGTAGTTCATTTCATTTAATTGCTTCAGCCATGCGATATCAGTAATGTATTTTAATAACAGTACAGTTAAGTCAACCCCCGGGTGAATAGGAGCATGAAGAAGACCATGTCTTATTATTACATGCCCCTTTTAACAAACTGAAAATAACCAGTCATTGAGATGGTCAGACATCACTCCTAACATAAGGTCATTAAGCCAAAAACAGTTCCCCTTAATACACGTCCTTCTATACAACACTTACCACAGAATATGTGGTCGCTCAAATACTTTGTTGAGCAACATAATTTTCAACTCAACAATAGAGCTACAGAATTTGATGTCCTTATGTAGAGCATTCACAGCCTAACACCAGCCACAGAAAAACCTCTGCGCCTGAGTGAGGTGTGGGAAAACAGCACATGGAAATGTCCCTTTCTTCTACTGTCATCAGTAATTAATGTCACATTAGTGTCAATTAAAGAGATTACAGATGTTTTCGTGCACTAATCTTTTAGCAACCTTCCACATAGTTATGCATATTTTAAAATCAACAAGGTCTTTAAATTTAAGGATTTTTGACTTAATAAAGAGTTCATTTGTGTATTCTCTATTGCCTATTCTCTGTTGTAGTAGTAGTAGTAGAAGTAGTAGAAGTAGTAGTAGTAGTAACAGCAGCAGTAGTAGTAGTAGTAGTAGCAGTAGTAATAGTAGCAGTAGTAATAGTAGCAGTAGTAATAGTAGCAGTAGTAGTACGATCGTGTGCAGTGCATCAGTGCACCAGAGCTGTGAAAGGGCAGCGCGGATGTAGTGAAGTGAAATGTGCGGCAGACCGACCCCTTGTGGTTGTTTTTGGAATGACTGTGCGAAACGTGAATTCAGCTGTTACTGAATTTAGCAGTTCGTTTACTGTTCTGCAGTGTTGGTCAGATTACTTTGCAAAACTAATCGGACTACTTATTACTCCTTCTAAAAGTACTCTACTACTACTTACTGTAAGTGAAAACACACAGCCCTGGAACCAACAAGCATAAATTCTTCACACTAATTACACTTTCTGCTGTCTGTTATCTGTTCTTCAGTTCTATGGATTTGACACATTTTTGGCAAGGAAAAAACTAAACTAAAGTTACTAGGGCAAGTAACTGTAATCTAAATCAATTGTAACTAGTTACATTACTGCGTTACTGATTACAGTAATCCTCTATTTTGCAATTATTTACTGCCCAACACTGCTGTTGGCTGCTTTTGGAAACAGAAATATTGCCAGTAGTTTTACACTGGGGCTACTCTGTAAGTTACATCTAGGGTTTTTGGGCCTATTATAGACAAATAATTATAAAAAGAAGACAAACTCACCAAGTTATTTGTAACAGAGCCGGTATATTTTTCTGCAAATACAAATACATAGACGTGAAAGAGGAAATTGCTGTACATGATTTTTGAGTGAGTGACAAGGTGCATTTTTTTTCCAAGAAACATTGTCTCCAGGTGGCGACAAAGTCCAGCTTATGCCGCTAACAAACGCGTATCTTTATATTTTATAAACTAATCGTTTTTAGAAGCACTACAGAGCATACGACATTCACTGTCAGCAAAAATATAATCAAATAAAACTTAAATTAAACAGAATAAATTTGGGGACACATAAATACATTAGGGCATTTGAGGTACGTGTGTACAGGTAAAGTCCAGCTATGATCAAATAGACTACAAAGATTCCCAATCATATCTTTAGTTAGTCACCAAACCCATCGGAGCTCCTGAGCTCTGCTCGCTTCACCTGGAAGAGCTCTACAGTGAACACAATCAACTGAGAAGAAACAAAAACAAAAAAGTCAGCTTATAACCACCTATACAGGTCGGCCAAACTACAGCTGCAGGCATTTGAGTCAGGGGATCTAGATAAACTCTACAGACAGCCAACTGTGGCCAGGGGTTATGAATCTAAATATACAGTTTTAAAACCAAAATATTCAAATGTGAGCAACCCCCAGCCACGTCATGTCTCAGAAAAAACAAACATACATCCTCATCAAAGATGGTTGGTACAAGTGGCCAGTGTCGGACCCAGAGTCATACAAGGCACAGAATAACTATACTGTTTGTGTTTTATGAGAAATAGCTTTCTGTATTATTTGTAAATGAAATTAGTGCCAGGTGCCCTTTGAGCTTAACTGTCATTCTATAAAAATGTAACTACAGCTCTGTTTACTGAGAACTGCATACTTATTTTTATTTTTTGAATTGATTTTTTTAATCTTTCAGATGAAAAAATAAATATATGTTTTTCAAAGAAATGTCCTAATGTGAGCTAAGAAGTTAACTTCCCTGAACATTTGTATATATATATAAAAAAAAAATAATATGTGCACCTGCTTGTCCCATCATAGAATTTATATTAATTGCTGTACACATCAAACTATTCATTTGCAAATAATAGAAATAATAACACATAAAAGTTGTCTGGTATGGCTTTTTGAGTGCAATCCTCACTCTGCTAGATCATGCAAAGCTGTCAGCATCTATAGATCTGTGAGTCCATCTGAAGCTGTTGTTTAATGTCACTTTGCTTACATGGCTCTGAAGATAACAATTTACTGTTAAACCATCTTCATATCAATTGATTAATTTTTAAAATCTATTTTGAGCAACATACTAACAAAACGTTCTCTTATATTAAAACCTCTTGCATCACTTCCAACCCTTGAGTCCAGTCCATCCTTTTCTTTGTCATTCTCTTACTTACTCTTTCTTTCTTATGTTTCAGCCTCAAAAACCTTTTCAAACAAAAATCACTCTTACTAATGTATTTGCACAGAAGTACAAAATACACAACTGGACTGTGTGAGTAGTCTGCTCTCTCCCAGTACCATACATCTTCACTTCTTAGTTAGTATAAATATGCAAATCCAATAGTTAAATGTGCATCGTTCGCTTGCTCTTGGATGTCTTTTTTTTCTACAGTACAAGTTTACACAGAACCGGACTAACTTTTCTTCTGCCCTGCTACATACATGATGCCATTACACATAAAGCACACCCACACAATACAAGAATATTATATTGATAATAACACTATAAGGTAACTTGAGTAACACCCTCTTCTTCTCTGGAGCTCAGCTCCATCATGAGGCCCAGCCTTCTGATAACCTCATTCTCTTCACTGAAGGGCTATGCTGCTCGTCTTGACTGGACAAAGGCCGCAGCAGGAAACTGTCGTTTCCATGGTGATCGTCTCGGTCTTCACTGCCTTCATACGAGCTGCCGCAGCTGGACGCGCTGTCGCCCGGAGAGCGTCCCGAGTCGTTTGGGCCGCGGCTGTATCCTGCGCTTGAAGCCCCCAGAGCACTGTTGACCATCCCACCACTGCGGTCCCGGGGCGGAGAGGCCGGCTCAGACTTTATGTGAAGATTCTGCTGAGTCGATGATAGGTTGAGGTTGGAGTTCTGACATAAGTTACTGAAAGATAAAAATGTATTTACTTTGACATGTTTGTAAAATGATAATATAGTGTAATTACTTTGTTGGCTTAGTGCTCACTTCATGTGTCCCAGTGCTGAATGCTGTAGGTTCTGCATCTGCTGCTGCTGCCAACCGGTTACAGACCCTAGTCCTGGACTACCAAAACCAGACAGGGAGGAGAGCTCGCCTCCTAGCGAAAACTCTGAAAACAAAACACATACTTGCATTCATTAAAAACTAAACAAAAACAGAAAAACAACATAATTACATACATATTTGATATTAAGTGTTCTGAAAGTTGCTATATTATTGTTATTATTAACAGGGGCTGTTGTACCTGTTCCATAAGGAGAGGAAAGTGAGGAGGGGTACCCGCCCATCCCCTGTCCAGCTAAATTGGGCGCCGCAAGAGACACAGCAGGAGTGGTGAGTGTCTGGGCCGTTTGGGAGTGATTTATCCTTTGATTCTGAGAAACATTAAGAACGACAATTTAGGTGAAATCCTTACGAAATAATTTAAAAGTAGTTTTCCTAAACATAAAATACATTTCATAGCAGATATTTTCTCTAGACAATACAATGTGGAAAAACTTACCAGCATCTGATCAAAATCCTCACACTTTTGGTATAGCATTAAAGTGCACAATATTATTATCTGATGCCAAACAAAGCACAAAAGAAAAGGTTTGACAGTTCCTACTTACAATAGTCGGCATGTTGTTGCATTTGTTGGAAGGAGGCATCAGAGTTCGTAGGTCAGGCTTTCGGCTCATGCTCATTGATGGTGGACTCTTGTCCTGCAGATTCCCTGGTGACATCAGTCCCGGGGACGGGCAGTGATTGTTATAGTTACCATTTACTGCTCAGAAAAAAGACAGAGAAGACTACAATCAAATATCACCAAACATATAACAAAAGCCAATGAAGTAAAGTGTTCTTGAAGGGGATTTTAAAGATAAGACTTACCAACATTGGAGACCAGCTCTGAGCTCATCAATCCTAAACCCAAAAGAACAGAGTCATTTATTTTTCCTCTATAGGAAAAAAACAGAAAAAAGAAAAAGAACCAAGATATTTTGTGACCACACCTGTGTTCCCAGTGCTTGGTGGCCGCTGAGGAGACATGCTGTTCCTCTGCAAAGACGAGTGGGACAGAGGCAGCAGGTTGTGGTTCCCCAAACCACTCCCCCCGATGGCAGGATGAGGGTACAGTAGTCCACTGGGGTTACCACCCATCGGCACACTCATGTCATAGTTGGAGGAGGGCAAAGCCTGTTGGACACAAACAGGGAATTTATATCAGAAAAATTGTGATCTGACTTTGATTGAGTCTGTAATATTAAAACTATTATGAAAGAGAATAACATACACAAATTCTCTGTCTGTTGATCATGAGGTCAATATCCTCGTTAATTTTGCGATACTTGTCTTCAGACTCTGGGCTCTGACCAGCAGAGTCATCTGCTTCAATGTCGGGACTGTCACAGCCATTTAAGCCCTTTTTACGCAGTGTCTGTAAAAAATATAACAAATATGTTTATTGACTTCTTGATATGACACACTTTAATACACTTTCTGTGTCAGCCACTGGGGGGTGCCATTTGAGCACACATGATTATCCAAAACGACATTTTATTTTTTTTTACCAAAGCTTCACATAAGAGGGTTTTACTAAAAGTCTGATTAGAAAGGTTCAAATGTAGGAGAACACAACTGAATAAAAGGAGTTGCGTTGAAGTTGAGAGCAGGTCAGAAGGACTGCAGACTGTGAGTTGTACAGTATGTGGCTTGGCTCTGGGCGGCCTGGTTCAGCACTTCAC
This sequence comes from Periophthalmodon schlosseri, assembly GCA_000787095.1. Classification (NCBI taxonomy): domain Eukaryota; kingdom Metazoa; phylum Chordata; class Actinopteri; order Gobiiformes; family Gobiidae; genus Periophthalmodon; species Periophthalmodon schlosseri. Next base: position 31,548 of record KN481252.1, read on the forward strand.
AGTCCATTAGAGTGCTCAGTCACCGGACCACTGAGGCCTATCACTCACACAGGGGACAGAACATTTGGCCCACTGCTGTTATCCCAGTCATGTCCACCTGTTTAGCTCCAGAGAATGGGGGAGGGGGGTGAGGGGGGCGCTCAGGATCAGGGGCAGTCTCAACCACCACCAATGCAGCTCTAGCTACTGCACTGATGGCCGTAGAAGGCTATTTTTGCTTGTGTGCGCTACAGCCTTCCTCCCTCACAACCTGTCTGTCTGGCTCCCATAACTGAAACCATCAAACTCTGCTGACCTACTTGTTAAAATCACAAATCTGACTCTAGTAAAAAGGAGGACTTTATTCATGTTAATAAAACACCTTTCATTGTCCCAGATCTCAGATGTAGGCGCCTTATCCTCCATCACCTCCACGTCAGGTGTTAACACAAGTCCAGCGTGAGTTTGCACTGAGTTAGTGCCAAGTGTCATAACGAAAAGACCTCATAGAGTTTTGAGTGCCTAAGCGCTTTGAGTGCCTTGAAGGTGGAAAAGCGCTATATAAAAATGTGACCATCTACCATTTACCACGGCATTTAAGTAGCAATGCAGGCACCAGAGAGGTCTTTTGTAAGAAAATGGAAAACGCATCTTATTGGTATGACAAACAAAAAATATAAACAATAGTATAAGTAACATATAAGTAACACTGAAGTTAACTGTGTAGTTCATTATTCTAAAATACAATACCCTAAAATTGAAACATTATTTAGAGAACAAACATATATTTTGTGTTACATCTCATACCATACTGTAGTAACTTTAGTTTATTGTTGTTTCTCTGTCTTATTGTTGTACCTATTATATTATATGTATTACATTAGTACTACAAGGATAAAATTAAAGGAAAAGGCTGAGGGTGTATTACGATGGAGAGAGTCAAAAGGACTTTGTGCCATGGAAACTGATTTCTGTTTTTCTCTTTTAGAGACAGGTAGCTTGTTGGGTCACAATGATATGATGAAACAATAATCTGTATTATTGCTTTCTAGTGCGAATAAGTAAAAATAAAATAAAGAAAATCAATCAAATGAATCTAAAAATCTTGACATTAACTAAATAGCAACCTTCTAATTCTCGCTGTTATTGTTGTAAAGAGTAAGGCCATAAAAGGGTGGCAAGGGAAAAGGCGGTCCCTGTGTGGTGAGTTGAGGTAGTTCTGGTCAGCGGGAAAGGGGAACTCAGACTGGACGACTCAGCCTTCTGCTGCTTCTGCTCTTTATTTTCCTTCAGCACACACACATGTCTCATTCAGAGGCAAACCACAGTCACACACACTCACAGCCCGTCATGGCTATTCTTAGCTGCCTTCTGTGCTATTTTTAGCACACTACCGGTTTCCAGCCATTTAGGAGGGAGGGATCTCAGCCAACACAAAGGAACTGGACTCACTCCGCAAGCATATGTGTGTGTCTGTGTGTGTGTGCGTCTTTGGAAACTTCATCTGCGACTAATCTGAAACAACGTGGAGCAACACATGTGTGTAAAACAGTACTGACAAAACCCGTCCTGAAAACTTAAAAGAAACATTGGAAAACCAACCTCACAGAGTCCTTCTCTTATGGCTGAAGACACTTTCCAAGGCACTGCATCAACACTTGTATATACACGTACACAGCAAGAGCAAGTTAAAGTAAAATAAGGGAATGCAGAACCTGGCTAAAAACAGCTACAAGTTTACATGCTAAATGAACACAACTCAACAAAGTGATGCCGATTTGGCCTGTAGCCTGAAAAGACACACACACCACATGAGCAGAAAAAGATGACCAAGACAAAGAGGCCTTTGTGCGACCAAACTGTGTCTATCAGACATTTCATTGGTACAGGGTTTTCACAGTTACGTGAATCCACTGCAGACTTCATACCACAGGCTCACTACTGTGTGCCTCACTATGTTCTCCTTCTAACATGATCACTTAAAGTTAAGGCATCAGCATCAAGGGCCAAAACATGCTCTACACCTCTACTCTTTCACTTTCTATCACTGCATAACCACAATTTACACATGACTCTGAAAGACTACGCACAACAATCTGGTTAAACACCGTTTGGCCCAGGCTCAAACAGAGAGCAAACTGGAGCTGAATGTTCAGAAAAAGTAAAAAGCTTCCCACAAATATATATAATAGAAAAATGAATAAGACGACCCTTAAGGCGAGGAACTATGGAAGAGCTAAAGGAAGGAGGCTGTGAAAACAAAGGAAAGGGAAACAGAGTGAGGGGAGGATGTCATGTAGAGGTAAAGGTGCAGACACACAAGTTTACACAAGTTAACAGCAGTAAATATCCCTCTGTTAACAGTGCGAGCATACAGTGCAATAGGAGGCTGCCTGCACAGATTATAGTAACAAGCTAAATAGGATTTTGATAGATTACAAGCGATTAGAGAGGGCATAAGCCCGGTTCTGACGGGGCAGGCCAAGAGACCATGTGGTGGGCCGCGTGGGCCCAAAAGCACAGGTACAAACAGTACTAGAAGCATGTGTGTTCATCCACTGCAAGATTAGATACATGTGTCACACATGCACCTTCATTTCAACATGACACCGAAGGAGTCAAAGGTCACAGTGTAAACTGACAATACTCAAATTAGTGTTCAGAATTACTTTCCATTGCTATCATCAAGGTCACTGAACTATACACATATTGATATGTGGGACTTTTCAGCTGTAGGAAACATGAGATGCTATTAAAAACTGAAATACTGTATACTGACTGCACGCTTAAAGTTAATGTGGTTGTTTTTGTTAATGATAGAAACCTTTGCACTCATCTTGTTACCAATTGTCTGCTAAGAAGACTAGAGCAAAATGTGTTAAAATGTTCTGAACACACAAGAATGTACGGCAGCGTGAGCCCACAGAGGCAAACTCTGTTGTTGTTTCTTCTAACACCATTACATAAGTGAATGCTGGGCAAAGGAGAGTGTAGTACAGTAGTATTGCAGTATTTGAAAGCATTAGATCTCCCAGGTGTGAGCTGGAGTTACTTACGTCCACAATGTCAGAGTTGGTTCTGCTCTCGTGGGGCTCGTTGTACTCAGTGTATTTGAGCAGGACTTTATCCATGTCTGTGCTGGCGTACTGAAACAGCTTGTTTGTGCTGTTGAAGATGATGAGGGCGATCTCACAATCACACAACACGCTCAGTTCATAGGCTTTCTTCATGAGACCAAACTTGCGCTTAGTAAAGGTCACCTACAGGAAACAAACAGGATAAGGGGCAATATCAGTCAATGTCGCTCACATGGGGTATCCTAAATGCTTTTCACCAAGAAATCATATGTGAACTGGTGGATTTGTGGATAAGAATATCTTTGTGTAAAGAATGTGCTTAAAAACCTTCAGAAGGTTCAAAACATCTTGCCAGGTTGACAAGCTGATGAGACGATGACTCATTTGACAAACAAATAGTAGTAATTTCAAATGATGTGTGGATGTGTGCGTTTCCCTGAGTCTGAGGAGGTCGGTGTGGCCCCACTGAAGGGTCAGGAAGCATATGTGCCTGCATTTCCTGTCATAACAGGAAGAGAACAAATGCTGTCCCACATGAAGTGGACGCTCTTTATGACAATGCACACATTCAAAAGCAGTGACAATAAGCTGTTTGAAGCTACAATGGTACTGCAAGACTCTTAAACTTAAATGTATAGGACATCGCTTTGCAAAATGGTATCCACACAAAGTTTTACTCATTGTTGATGCAGTCAGTGGTGAGGGTCATATGACATGACATCATCAATAGAGGAACTATAATGTGTCACTATGAGATTTCTGAAGTTCAGATGTCTCCTTACATGTCTGTTCCGTTCATCCATTATCCGCGCTATCTGAATCTTTTTCCTCCCCATCTTCACTGTAGTTTGATTTTCTGTTTGTTTATCCTTTTAGCTTTCAGTTCTTCTTTCTTGGATTTCCAGCTGTAGAACTTCACTTGCTCACTTTTAATGTCCAAACTGCTGCTGTCTGTTGGGGACAAAAAACAAAAGTTTAATATTAGCTATTCTACCACATCATGAGTGTGAGTGTAAGTGTCTGTGTCCGATTTCTGCAGATGATGAGTTGACTTCTTTTTACCCTCTTTACTAAAAAGAGCTTGTGTAAACAGTAGAGAACAACCATCAAACATGTATAAACACAGCAGTTAATTACCAAAATTGCATCGCGTGTATAAATGTGTCATGCTATACTGCAGAGTTAAACTGATCTGCACGCACAGACAGGCTACGTATTGTTCCTTTGCATGCGCCTCCATTCACTGCTGCTGCATCCTCCTGACACACCCAGCACCAGCTTCCTTGGGGGGAAACAAACATGACTAAATGCAAAGACCACACTGCGATTAGCTCTATCAGACATTACATATAAAAAAGTACATTTGCAGCCACATCCACAGCTACCTGTAATTTGTAACGTTATCGCCCTTAGAATAAATTATATTATATTTATATAATATATAACTTACTAAACCAATAGGATCCTCTGTTTTTGTCAATGAACACAAAGAGTGTTTTAATAAATGAATACATTTTAAAATTATTATCATTTTGTTTCCAGGAGTGGTCACTGATGCACAGCAGATTTTTCGATAGTGAAAAAAAACAAAAAAACAAAAATAACATTTGTCTGCATGTTGAACCTATGCCCTCTTAGCTGAACAGAGCTAATATTTACAACATGGCAGAATTATCTATTGTAATGGCAGTGTAACGCCTAAGACGATGTTGTTTTGAAAGGAGGGATCAGAAATCCCTCTTCCACGGACTACCTGTAGTGCGTGAGATGCGCCTCAGCGCCATGTGACCCGTGTCTTGCTCCTCAAGTGGAGCTTAAGAGCTTGAGTCTCCAAGTTAACTGGATGTTCACAACACTGGGATGGACACACACAAACACAGACAGACAGGTTTTCTTGGCAGCTCAGATCTGTCATTGCAACAGGGCAAAGAAAGGCACATTTGGTTACAGGAGGTGCCAGCCCTCAGGCGCTTGATGTGAAATGGTCAGACGAAAGATGACGAGGGTGTGTACCCTGAACAAAAGAGCAAACTTACACTGGTGCTGACTGTGACATTTCTCATTCATGCTGATACAGATCATCTAGGTAGATAGCCACCGTATGCTTATAAGAAGCTGTAAATAAAACCATCTGTGACACTCAGATCAACAAAAACACACTAGTGCCTTAATAGTTGGACACGAAGATCCCTGTTTTAATGTTTGTTTTTCCAAGTCTGCATGTACATAAGAAGCATTCTGTACATGTGTGTGTTGAGTTCTGCACACTGCTTCATTTGGCGCATGGTCTCCAGACATGCCATTTGGCTCATGCCATTTGAGTACTGCACCAAACACATTGTTTTAACGTAACCTAAAGTTGAATGTATTTTCTGACAGTAAACCAGATGTTTTAATTGGGTCAACAATGATATGATCAACATGCAGCAAGTAGACACATGCACCTCAGAGCATTACAAGAATATCTAGAGTCTGAGTCACTCAACATCTGAGCGGACCTTCAGGAAAACGGTGCCAGAATCCACACAGTATAAATTTAGTGCGACCAGACGAACACACTCAGCATGTTTGAATTACAGGCCAGCTGAGGGCCGTGAGTTCTGCGAATATCAATACAAGTATTTGTGAGTCACGTCTTTCTGAGTTACTTAATGCAAAGTTTGATCTTCTGCAGTGTGACAGCAAAACTCCACCGAGCACAAGCCTCCATACTATTATTAGACACCACTTACAACAGAAGATCTCCAAAAATAAAAGAGTGAACTTTTTACCCCAACCAACAATACGCCAGTTTTCTGGTTCACAGACAGAAAGAACAAGCATCAAACATAACTCAGTCATCTCAGTCCTCAGCTGCTCTCACAATGTCTCTGCAAGTCCAATTATTTTCCAACACGCACAAGCACACGCAGCGAATGCCCGTCCGCTGCTGTGCCCCTCTCATGTATGCACTGCACATTCTGTGTGTGCGAGCTGCCCCACTGGTGGCATGTGGCAGTGCCCTTGTATTCTTTGGCAGGACAAGCACATGCATAGATGAGGGGCAAAGAGGGGGGAGGGGTGCATGTCTGTCAGAAAGGCAGTGAACAGTTGGTGGGTCAACAGCTGGGAATGCCCCCCTGAGAGCCACTTCACATCCAACTGTACGGCCCATTTTCAGGAAGATAAGACCTTTTTACAATCTGTACCAGGAACTAACTCTGAGATCGATAAAAGAAGCGCTGGATGGTGGTACTTAATGCAGTCACTGGTGCCCACTAATTGCACTTGGGAATATTGATGTATAGAATTCACTATGAATAGGTATGGCTGTGTTAACTCAATTTATCTCCAAATGAACATTTCTGATCCGCACTTGGGCTGCGGGAGCAAATAATATAAGTGGACAACCAGAGGTGGAAAGTAATGTATATTGTATTTGGATAAAAAATACTCACTGTTTACTAAACACTTGGTAGCCTGCACACACAAGAGCTGAAGTCCTTGACCAGATGTATATTAATGAAGCTTATTTAGTGGATACCAAATTCTTCACTGTCTCACAAGAAAGTCTTATGAAGAAGTAAGATAGGAGTAATTAGTGAACTCGAGATTATTTAGTTGGTTTGTTAAATCAATGATAGTGATTACAGTGGTCACAATATTGTACTGAAATAAATCTTTTCAACCTAAGTAAAACAGATTAACTAGCTGTTTATGACCCATTCACTTTCATGCATAAAGTTTGATGTCACATTTCAGAGGAGTGGTAATCTATTAGACAACGGGAATTAAAGCAAGTTACATTTTTTGCTGTTGTCAAGGTCAGGGTAATAGTGAAAGAAACATCTAAGAAACACCAAACACTAAAATGTTATATATTAACAAGTCTTGAAACCTGATAGTAGCAATATTTGGCAGTGTCAGTTGTACAACTGCATTTTAACATGTCTATTAAATTCTTTACAAGGATTTTATTCCAACTTGAGTCAGAAGAATGTTCTGCTTTTCAGTGCTCCTAGAGCCTCTGTTTGAAATCACAATTTAAACAATGAAGATGATAGTTCTAACCAAATGTACAGCATATCATAATAACATTAACATAAACTAATTCTAAAATCAACTCCTCCAGCCGTAACAGAAACATATCTGACTTGATAGGACTACATGACAATCAGAGGCGTTTCAGGCTCTGAGCACAGATGTGTTAGCTTTAAGGTCTAGCTGCCACACAAGCTGCCCTGTGTCTTAGCTCTGAACATGAGCACAGCACTATGTCTGATCAGACTTGATGTGTGGAGAAAAGCATTCTGATGTATAGAGAGATATATGTCACTCTTGGGAATAAGACTAATAGTTCATTGATACATCATTCAGGATAATAGTGAAGTTAACACCATAGTAAGGCATAAGCCTAAACTACTGGAGTCTGGGTGACAGGCTTGAGCAGCAAAGCAAACTTTGATGTCACGCTTTACTGACAGTAGCAGGTCGAGCATTTGCCAATTTACCTGAAGATTGGTGGTTTGATCCCCACTTTCACCAGAGCTTACTGCCATTGTGCACAAGGGCAAAACACACCTTGCGGACACTGGCGTTGAATAATTCTTGTAATTGCACAAAAGAGGTGGGTCATGAGTTATCATATAAATGTCCATTTACATGTATTAAGTCATAGAATTTAAAGTGTTTGTCTCAGCACATTTATCCACGTAACATGATCTAATGGTGTGGTTTGCTTTTAGGGATACCCCTATTCTGACAGTGAGTCAGGCATCCAATGAAGCTTATAGCACAGCCACACACAATTTATGAGTGTGATTTAGAGATTAATAAAACGTTATGACCCCTCACAAACATCATGATATTAAAGATCATAAAGGTAATAGGAAATCGGCCCATTGATCTAAAAATATCCAAAGAAGAATGACATTACTTGTTCACTCACATGCACTCTACTTAAAAGTTCATTAAACCGGGTTATCGTAACTCATTATCAATTAAACGTTAGTAATAATCTAATGGGGTGGGTCAGCTCAAATAATAGGTCTACCTTCAGCGTCCAGGCGTGTAAATTCCTATAATGTTGTGTCCCGGGACAGTTCTAGGCCTCGCCAGTTGTTGCTGAAAAATCCCGCACTCCCGGGATCGAATGGGAAATCAAGGCTTCCGACGTAAAAACCAAAGGACTTCGTGCTACATGCTCATCCAGAGCAACTTTTTCCTCACGCAGTCAACTTCTGTGCGTGGTCAGGATTACTGACACTGAGCACTTCAGATGAGCACTTCTTGTTTGTGATCAGAAGTATTCCTTACTGATTCTCTCTTTTGTGGTAGGTTAGACACGCGTCACACAACTCCCAAACTGCGCTCCTCCGGTCCATGCTTACCTTTGCGCTCACGCTCCTAAGGGACTCCTTTCCTAAAACTCTGCGCCCGTCCAGCGGCAATCCATCCGATGCTCGCGTCCGCCTCAGCAAGCACCTGAAAGTCCACACGCGCACGGGCACGCGCCGAAACAAAACAAAAAAGAGTCAGGAAAGTAACATACCCAGTAAGCTGTGCCTTATCAACTGCCACTGTGCCCTTTCTTCTGAACTACACGAGCAGCTACAAGAACAGTTTGACCAATTCAGATCTGTATCAAGCACCAAGTAAATGCACTCGGGTGCTTTTCTGCCTCCAAGTGGCAACTCTTGGAATTACACAATAATTAGGTAATTTCTCTTTCCTCATGTCATTGTGAAACTAGCTGTTTTGATCATTTTCCATAAATGCTCAAAAGAAAAACAACAACAACAACGATAACAAGAGTTTTTGTATAAATAGATTGTAGACTATTATATACACCTTTTTGCTAACCCTAGGCTATTACAAATATGAAGTTGCTTTTCTTGATTGAAGACTTAGTGACTGCGGCAGCTGATGGACCGCTTATCTGCAGAATTTGTCAGGACAATACAGACTTTAACCCCCACTTTAACACCCAGCACAATAACCCCCACTTATACAGAATACTTGCCATTTCCATTATTAATTCATCTGTAAACTGCTCATTAACATACTGCACTATTTAATACTATTCTTTTATGAGAGACAAAATCACACTTGGCTGACTTTCACATAACAGTGCTTTTGAATGAAAGTTTTTAATTCCCCAACAGTCCTGTGTGTGGGTCACCTACCAGTTATGTCTTGTCTTCACCTGGAAGGCTTCCACCAGCTCAGCTGTGGGTTTGCTTTCTCAATCCCTTGTATCCAACAAGAAACGTTAAAAAATAAAAACTTCTTAAGCCAGACCAGCTGGCTTTCAGAGGCTGACCCAAAGTGGGCTGTGAGTTTGGATACAGGGGGAATCTAGGCACCCAGACCACGCCCCCACTTCACTACACATCACTTTATCTTCTCTTCCACACAGTTGTACAGCAGACCCTGTGACCTCCTGCGTCCCAGCGCTTAGTGCATGTCTGTGGACACACTGCTCACCTGTCACTGTCACTTGGGGTATATTTAGCTTGGAGGTGTCATTGATGCGGCTGCCTGTGTGTGTGTGTGTGTTTGAGGAGGGGGGGTGTAGAATGTGTTGCTGACACTCAGGGCCTCTGTGGCCCTCACTCTAAGAGCCCAGGATTACTGATCCAAAGACCACATTCTCGACACATTACAAGGGAGAGGGGGTAGATCAAACCTGCTGGCATGTCCTACATATCAGCACACTGAGCATCTGCTTGGCCGAGGATTACCCTCAGCTGTCCGCTCCTGTCAGCTCCTGGAGCAGGAGGAGAGAGTCCAGCACGGCCGCTACACTTCGCTGATCTCCCTCAAGTATGAGAGCAGAGATGTCCCAGGCAGGGAAAAGTCACAGGACAACATTTTTACACAACTGCGTCCTGTTTAAAGCAGTCACTCTGGCTATGCCGAGCTGTAATGTATTTATTTTCTATAATTGGTATCAGACTCACTGCATATGTCACTGCAATGTAAATAAAATTATACGCACACTGTGGCACAAATGTTAGGAGCTTTTGAACTGGCAACTGCAGATTTTAGTCCTGAGGTGTGGTTGTATTAGACAGAATCAAATCAACCTTCACATGACCCACCTCACTTTTGATTTGATTTTTACACATACATACATTTGTAAAATAAATTACCTTTGAAGTGACAAAAATAAATTATAATTTTGCACATTTGCACTTAATTCAACTTCAGTATTAAGCATGATGTCAGTCCTTCATTCAGACAGTGAAGATCTGCTTCATGATTACACACGTTGGACTGTCAAATAGTTCTCACCACATTTGGTTTAACTTCCTCCAGTGAGAAACATGCTGTTTAAGTAGACATCTTTTTAACCATTACTGCAGAGTTGTTTAGACTACTCCTCAAACATTTAGACTTGAGGTCTGAGAGAAAATAGAAGAAATACAGTTAAGCCAGAAAATTATTATGTCTTTCATAAATTCATGTCTGTAGCTCTCATATAATTAGACACACAAAATCCAAGTTGTGTATTGTTAGAGAATAATTAAATAAGTTTTCATTGCAACATTCAGAATTCATCCCATTTTTATAAGTCCGGAAATTCAAATTCAGTTCAGCTCCCGAAGTTTATTGAAGGACCTCAACATAATGACAAAACTGTCAAAACAGTAAGCAGTGAATGGTAGGCAGCGCTGTTGAGTAAGTAAACTTTTAGACATGCTAGTTATACACTAATGTTATTAAAATTTAAAAAAAAGTTTGTTTGCCTGTTCTCCATTTATTATTAGGCAAATAAATCTAAACTTAACACCAATTCACAGAGTCATTTGTTATGGAAAGAAACAAAACATTTCACGCACCAAAATGACAAGTTTTGATTGCTACATAGTGTTGACCTGGCAGAGACACTCTCTGTAAGGAACCTGATTGGTTTATGCTTGGTAATAATGTATTATTGGTGCTTGGTGGTGTGCATCCATGCTGTGCATGTAGGTGGACTGTGTAGGAGGTCGACAAGGTGTTGGAGGAAAATAAACAACCTACGTCAGAAGCAATGAGTTGAACCAGATGTGCATAACCAAAAATACATTATAATTGGTGGTATAAGAGCACATTTAGTTACAGTTTTCATATTTGTCCAGTTTGTTAAAAAGACAACTCTTTTTTGTCTGTTGTTTTGTTGATTTCATAGTTGATCCTATACAGAGTGGTGTGAGCTTACTGAAGTTGGGCCGTTTCACGGATAATATTACTGTGAAAGCCATGAGCGAGTGTAAACGAATCCATCCTCACCCAACTGCCAGGCATAACTCACAGTCCACAGCATGTCTCTAGGCATTCCCCACACACGTCTGCGTCCACTCAATGCCTTATGCACAGGTACTAGTCAGGTTTGCATTGCATTTGTTTTTTATGCATTTTTAGATTTTTGTAATAGTTTTGAATGTGAAGTAAGAGTATTCTAAATTGTTATTATTTTAAAATGGAAGTAGCTGAATTTTACTTAATCATTTATATTATTTATCTATTTTTTAATTATATAACTATTACTTCTTGAAGATGTGAGACAGGCCTCGACTTTGACAATGTTTGAATCCAGGCTCAAAGCGGTTCTGTTTAGCTGTGCATGACTGAAAGGTTTTTATTCTGCACTCTTCTCTTTTAATGTTCATTTTATTATGATTATTTGTGACAATTTATGTTTTGATTTATTGCATTGTGATTTTAATACCTTTCTTATTCTGTAAAGCACTTTGAAATACTTTGTGTACAAATAAACTTGCTTTGCCTATTTCTTCACACTACAAGGCATCAATTTTCCGTATAAAAGGCTAATCATTGTCGATCTATGGGGTTTGCTAATTAGCTGAGATGACTACATTCACAGACCTGTTGCCATTGTACATTACTTGGCATCCCAGTAGCCACATAGGTTGAAGCCATACTTGTGGGAAGGGTTAAAGGTGAGGGCCTCCACCTGGCTGGACAGCCCTGCCACCCTCAGCTGTGACACGTGTCATAAACCTGAAATCTACAAGTCTTTCCAAAAGTAAAAAGGCCATGACTCATTAATTGATCTGATTACAAATATCTGGAAAATGTTTATTCAATTTAAAGGACGTCCATTACAGTGATGATGGAATCATTTAATGTCATCAAAGATCTCCCCAAAACACGGCAGTAAACAGCCCAGCGGTGTGTCCCCATGGTGCCCTTGTCTCAGCGAGGGTCAGAGGGTAAGTGTTGTCACATGGGCAGCATAGCTCTCCTAATGACTGACAGGTGGACACAAGAGTAAGAACTCTGGTTACCAATGAGTCAGTTTACTGCCGCTTACTATGCATACGCAATGCAGTGTATGCCTTCAACTATTCAAAATAAAAGATTCCTGGTCAAAGCTATAAATACAGGAAAAAGACATATTTAGAAGGAAAGGAAATTTTAGAATGTTGGAATGATTCATGCCAGAAAGAGATGTTCTATCTTTCTGCTTTGGTCTGTCTGGAATCATGTTTGAGTGTCACGAAAAGTGCTATACAAGTGTTATGTATTATTATATTATTAATAATATCTCCAAATTGTGTTCACACAAGTGCTCCTCTCCTTGGTTCTCATATATGAGGAGCCTAAGCCAGTTTATGATGCTGAAAAGTGCTTTGGACAGTGCCTCTAACACCTTAGTGCTTTTTCTATTTATTCATTATGTATTTACAGCTACTAATTCTTTTTTATGTATGTAACGTTTGAATGTGAGCACTGCAATTTCCCTCGGGATTAATAAAGTATCTTCTATCTGTAGGTATACCCCCAAACTAAAAAAGCAATTAAGACGCTGCCGAGGTCAGCCAGACTGATGTATTTTTAGAATTCTCATCAGGAGAGATGATTGCAGCCAATACAAATAAGAGTGTATACATTTGTGAGAGTGTGCAAACTGGTGGAGTGGAAACCATGGGGGGCGGAGGTTGTAACTGGGGAGGAACTGGGCTGGTTTATTTCTGGAGCATGTGTTGCTCTGGTCAGGGACCAACAGCTGAGCATGTGACAAAGCAAGGGCAAGTCATGTCTGTCCAGGCAGTGATGGCTACATGCAGGTTGGATCATCATCATCATCATCATCATCATCATCTCTACAGACATTCAGAGATTTTTTTCAGTCAACTCAATATACAGAGTAACTTCCTAATCTTTCTGAAACTTTAGGCTTCAGTTGCACAGGAGAACACCACAGATTTCCCCATTCTGTCATTCTGTTGTGACTAGTTTGGATAAAGTTATTAACAAAGCAATATGGTTTAGCTCGGGACCTGCCTATAGGCTTCGTGGTCACATAGACAGGGATGTAGCACAAAATTCTCAGCCCTGGGTACAAACCATCTTGTTGGGCCTGCACTAATGAAAAATGCCAGACTTACAGACTTTTTGAGGGGCTCCTCCCTGCACTGGGCCCTGGGGAATCAATACCCTTTACCCCCCAGTCCTACACCCCTGCACATACAAATGGAATACGGGCGCTGCTTTAAGCAATATCTTCCTGAATTCTTTTCATGTCCTCTTTTTACTGTTTTAAATCAAATATATTTATTCATTAACAAACAAAAGGCTATTTTACATCTGCAGTCCCTGGAAACTTATTTGCTTTGGTCATTTGCAATTGAGTAATCTCCTAAATAAGCAGTGAAGTGAGACGTGATTATTTCTGACAGTCTATGGTTCTGTCTCTAAATGTGTAGCTCCCTCTAGCGGGCAACTAGAATATAACATTTAAGTAAGAGCCCAAATAGAGTTTTTTCCATGTCATATTTATTGATTCTGTAAAAAATAAATACAATAACTTGAAAAACACATTTTTGACAGATATACACAATACACCAGAGAAGGTACTGTAAAATATTTAACAATGAACTTTGCTAAATTAAGGTGAGATAAGAAACAAGACGAGTACTTTTTCTTGACTGCGGAGATGATGCCATTATAAAAACAATGAGGTGAAGGCCCATGAAAATCTACAATTGTGTCAGTCTTTTATATGGAGGTGTCTCAAATAAGATTTACAACTGTTCAGGAAAGGTCCTCAGAGTTTTCCAGACTAGTATTAGGTTTCTCCCGTCATAATTGCAAGGAATTCGTCCTGGTTTACTAACAAAGAAAGTAAAAAAAAAAAAAGATTATGTCAGAGAGACTAGTTACTGCCCACTATTCAGTGTTATTTTCAGGCTGCTGCGTTAATGGACATTCACTACAGCAATGTTATATTTATAACCAGTGAAAGTGGTGGTGTAGTGTAGGTGGGTCACTTACTTTCTCCATCTCCATCAATATCAAACTCATCAATCATGCTGCGCAGCTCTTCATCACTAATGCTTTCTCCAAGTTCCCGTGCAACCCGTCTCAGGTTCCTCAGACTGATTTTCCCTGATTCATCGTCATCAAACAATTTGAAAGCTTTTAAGATCTCTTCCTTTGGGTCTCTTTCCAATATTCGGTCTGTTACTGTCGGGAAGAGTTTGCACAATTACAAGGCTTATCATTTAAAATAAGCTAAAATAAAAGATACAAAATACTTGCCAACTTCATTAAAATCCTCAAACGTAATCTTTCCATTCCCCTCTCTGTCGTAGTCTTTTAGTATTTTTAACACGTCCACTTTCTTTACTTCAAATCCAAGCGCTCTCATTGCAACCTGTGGTGGTCACATACTTTGTAATTAGTAATGATGTCAAAATGCAAACTTTCATGACTGAATAGCATGTTGTGCAAAACAATTACTTAACTGTACTTACTAGTGATGTACTAGTCGGGCTTAAACTTGAATTGTGATCTGATCCCTTTGTTTTTAATGATACTGTCTGATGTAGATTCATTGCTTTTTTTGGTTAAAAAACACTTACACTCTCCTCTCATTGGTCAGCCTCTGTCATGAGTGACAGGCGGATTAAACCATTGTGAACTCTTAGAAGTAGCAGAGGGCTTGAATGACCTCTAAATAAAGTCACTAACTGCATGAATTATGATTCGTGATCAAGTAAGTCATATCTCCCGCCCTACATACTAATAATTAATGATATAATAATGACTATAAGACACTGCATGACTAGTATTACCTACCTTAAGTTCATGGTAGTCAATCTCTTTATCTTTGTCCGTGTCAAACAGCTCAAATGCTTCTTTAATTTCGTGTTTCTGATCCTCGGTGAGCTCTCTTCTTTTCTTACGTTTAGTTTTGTCCACAGCAAGTTCAGTTCTGGAGAAAGAAAAGCACTGGTTATTTTAGTTGAACCGATTTGAAAGACGACAAGCATTAACTGCATTAACTTTTCCATCACGTCATGTTAAAGGTGCACTGTGTAACTTTTCTGGTGGAGGTCCGCCACCTCCTTGGACATGTTGTTTTGCCTCGAATATTTCACAGTATGACTTTAAACTTATTCAGCGTCAACTCCACATAGAGACAAGAAAGTGGCGCAAACACAAGCAGAACCTTCTACTGAAGTTACATTACGCACCTTTAACGTGTTTAGCGAGAGTAGAAAGTATTACTATGGGATCAATAGTAATAACATCGTAAGAAATCAATCAATAAGCATCATTTTGGCCACAAAGAACAAACAAGAGTATGCTAGCCCCAACCTTAGCATAGGAGTTAGCATCTAAAACAAAGCCTTGTAACACGCTGCATGCCTTTGATTTAAGTGAAACTGTTTGTAACCGGTTTACCTCAGGGACAGGCTCATTCTGGAGGCTAACGGGGTGTATTTTATAACAACAGAGCAGATACACGGGTCTCAGATCCAAACCATTGATCCAAAGAAACACAACAAATCCCTTTATCCGCGCTCGCTCACACGAACCACTTCATTGGTCCGTGGTTACTGGACAGCAGTAAAACAGGCGCTGATTGGTTTTCGTCATCCGGGGTGTTTGAAAGCATGGGTTTACTAATAATACCCTGGTGGTTAACATTATTTTGCAGAGGTATATTGTTTCACCAACCAATGTTAACATCTGGGATTATTAATAATATGTCATCAGCTTCTCACTTTTATCAATACAAAAAGTAAGTTCAATAGTGACCTCTCGTGGCAATTTGTTGGCAATGCCCATGGGGTCAAAAGGATCTTTGTCATCATTTGTCCCTGGGGGTGTGATGCTGCGGGGGCACTGCTCTGTCTGAAGCTCTGTTACTCAAATTAGACTTTAATCTGAACTTTATTTTACCACAGTCTGACCATGAAGAACTGACTTAGCTGGAACTATAACAGGTGAGATGATTTACACTGTCAAACACGATATCACACATAAAATTACAGTCACAAACTTGTTAGCATTAGCCAACTCTTTTTCAGTTGAACATCAAACTCCTAAACAGGACCATGAACGCTCGTATTGCTCAGAGGCTCCTGAAAATGTATTGTTTAAGTCAATTTTGTGAGTTTTCAGACTCTTCTTAAAACTTACAACTGACAGTGTTTGCTAATGTGTGCGTTGTGTCTCCATGGTAACTGCTGAACATTCTACCATAGAGATACATGTAGCGAGAACACCCCTAGCATGATGAACGTTATGTTCCCAGACGGGGGCAAGAGCCAGATTTTTTTCTTATTGATGATGACTGATTGTACTTTGCCATGAAATATCCAAAAGGTAAATACACAATGTGGAATCTGATCATTTCTATTAGTTTATTGACTAGACCCTAGAACTCGCCACAGGTGGGTAGAGTAGCCAAAAATTGTACTCAAGTAAGAGTAATGTTACTTCAATAATATTCCTCAAGAGGAAGTACAAAGTAGTGGTCCAAGAAATTACTCAAGTATGACCAAAAAGTATTTGGGAAAACTACTACTCAAGTATGTGTAACTGTTGGAATGTAACGTCTAATTTTCGATTTAAAGTTAATGTAATTTGAAGGACAAAACATTAAATAATGCACAAAATATGGTGTTTTCAAAGGATAGGTACAAAAAACGAAATCATATCTGAAGGAACAGTGCAAGAAACACACATGTTAAAATCATTTAATATTGCCAATATAAAGCTTTTGTCACTTGTAGACTTACTCACAGTGGGAAGAGTAACTAAAACTAACTCGAGTAAGAGTACTGTTACTTCAATGAAAATATTACTCAAGTAGTAGAGTAAAAGTATGCTGCTAGAAAAGTACTCAGAAAAGTAGGCTACAATTTCTTTAAAAAGTTACTCAAGTAAAAGTAACTGATTAAATAGCAAAAGAAAAATTGAAATCTGTCAACTGGACAAAAAGTTTTAGAGTGAAGACGTTTTGCTGCTCATCCAAGCGGCTTCTTCAGTTCTGGTCAGATTACTGGTGGACACTGCCTTATATCTATCTGAAGGCAGCAATCTGACCAGAACTAAAGAAGCCACTTGGATGAGCAGGGAAACGTCTTCAATCTAAAACTTTTTGTCCATTTGACAGAATTTAATTTTTCTTTTGCTATGGATCGTACCTGGACGACTGAGGGATTACACAGATAACTGAGAATCTAACTGAGTACTACCAACCCCTGGAACTCAGGTATTATAACAAAAAAATCTGCATTTAACCAATATTAGTTTTTGCTGCCTTCCATCTGTATTAAATAATATTGCCCTATAGATTGTTGTGATGTCATTTGAAACCCAGCAATAATAAGATCTTATTGGTCATAAGCCTTTGGTTTGTTGATTAGTGTTATAACATGTCTATCATCAGCAACATACTCTTCTTTAAGCTTTAGTCTAACACTTCTGATCTAATTTGTAATGTATGGATTTGTATGGTTAAGTTCTTTCAAAAAAATGTCAGTCTTCTCTCACTTTGACAGTTTAAGGTGCCACTCGGTCTCACCTTATCTCCAAGTGTCTCTTTCCCCACATCTGTGAGCTCAGATAGAGACTGGTGGGACACAAGTCCTATCTGTTTCAGAAAACACCCAGGATTTCCCCTCCACATCCTCACTGACTGAAAAGTATGTATCCTAAACCCTTATGTACATGACTACACCACTGTGTGTGAAATTCTTCTGCTTTTGAGCTGAGTTAGAGATGTAGCGTCTGCTGCATTTCTGTTTGAACTCATGTTTGTCCCATAGCCAACATTTGAGATCTCCTCTTTCAAACAAATTGTACCCAAATCTTGCTGAGGAGCCAAATGGGACTTTACCAGATCCAAAATCATCGGCTCAAACAGAGACATCTTTCTATAGAAACCACATTTGAGAAAGCCGCTGCAGGACCTGTGGGGTACGCACAAGGCTGGACATTTATCCCTGTCCACATCCGGGCAGCTGGAGGGTGAGGATGGGGGCAGGGTGGAGTGAGACCTGGGCTTGCCTCAAAAAGCACCTTCTGTGTTTGGACCAACAAACTTTGTAACCCCAATCTATGTTTTCTCTAAGTATTTTGTTCACAAATTGAAAACCTGAAACAAATTAAATTCCTGAGCAGGTTTGGCTGGATTAATCGTGGATGATGTGAATGTCAGTAGCATAGACTATTTGACATATTTTCTTCTTGATGTTGATGAATTGTGAATGGCTCTTCATACAGAAAGGGTGTGGTGGTTACTCCAAGCATATTAAATCCTAGTGTTAGGCAACTATGCGTTCATGTCAAACCAAATTCCCTCAACCCCCACCCCAAACTTGTAGAAAGACCCCTTGTATACTCAGACACACTGCAACAAGTCCCTTTTAGCTGGTAGGAAACAATAAAATCAAAAGTGCAGACATACATTATTTTACAGACCATTGTCTTCAGAGAGTAAGTGGTAAATCTTTTGATGTGGTGCAAAGTCAGCTACACGACAGCCGTGTATTGGTACCAATTAGTTTACTACAGACCAATCTTGCTCAACAAAGCCTTTGTGCTTACAGCGCTGTCTGATTGCTGACCTTTTCAACTTTTATGCCTTCAACGGTCTAATGGAGAAGCAGTGACCGCGCAATGGCACAGTTAATGGGGCAGGGTTTACAGCACCACTAACCTTAAACCCTAACTGAACAAAGATGGTATGCTAATGAAATTATTTCAAAGGCAAGTATTGATTTTGGGTTGAGGTTTTGACAACTTTATATTTTGCCAATGTGTTAAAAATAGCCATAAAACAAGCGTCATCGCAAATCTAACATGAGAAACATCCTTTGGGTAGATGATGAATGATATGATATGATCTTGTTTGCAGTGGTGCTACATACATTTGCCCAATGTCACATTTTCATCCAATTAAGGTACATTTCGAAGATAAGATATTGTGAAAGTGTAATAGATGTTAAAAAGTCTGCACAAATGTAAAACTCACAAAACATGTTTGGGGCCACACAAGTTGCCACTGTCACTCAGCCACTGCTTACATGTTGAAAATGTATGTGATCTAAATTATATGGATTGATAGATATATAGATAGATAGATATTCTGAATTAATTTCTACTGTTGTTGTTGTTACATATTTAATATTTTACTGAACTTACTGACCTTACTGTAGGTTAGCCTACTGTATGGGCACTCGAAAGTCTTTGAACACTACACTTGTCCTTAAACTTGAACAGATAATTACTTAGTGTGCAGATTTATGACAAAATCATCTTTGCATTAAAAAAAAAAATCAAAAAGGGTAAAAAGTCAACATGTTGTGCAATGAAGCTGGTCTTTGGATAGAAATGTCAGAGGAGGGCGTGGGCAGCTCTTGTTTCATAATAGAAGCTCTCAGCTGAGGCACCTCTGCAGCGATGTTCTACAAAAAGAAAGCTGAGACTAACTCCAACTGTGTTCATTTAATTGCTCACTCTGTGACGACATTTTCCGGGAAGTCGCTGAAAGTGGCCCCTGTAGTGGACCGGTCACCTGCCCAGACCCCCATCTTGGCGCGCGGGGAGGAGCGTGAGAGCGCATCAAACCGCTAGTTGGTGAGGACTCATTGTTGGACCTGTTACACGAGGGAAAATATCTGTCTGATTGACCTGCGGAATCCAACCTTATCGTGGGACATTATCGCATTATCCGTGTCTGAGGTAACGCATGATCAATGTTGCCTGCGATGTTGTTCAAATATTACAATAAATCCCTATTTAAATTTAAAGCAATAGTTTGTCAAATAATTTAATTTTGGCATGTAAACTACGTCGGAGGGGAAATGCATTTTTTGAGGGGGGGGCGAAATCTCTCTCTTTTCACTAGTCTGTGTGTTCAGTCATTGTTTGTTTGTTGCTTGCAGGACCTACATATGCCTGCTCTTGTGTTAAATGCTGTCAGTGTTGCTATTGATAAGTGATGTCCTGTTTTAATCCTGATAATTGGACAGCCTTGCTCTGAACTGCTGAGTAAAAATGTAAACTCTTGCCACTTGAACACGCGACATATTTGTGAGAGGTTTCATAGTTGTGGTTAAGCAGATTCAGCAGAGCAGAGGCCAAGTGATTTAGAGGTGACAGCCTCAAGCCTGTGTGCAAATTTTATTCCCTCAAATCTCTGTCTCTGAGCATTGGCTTAGACATGGTGGCTCCACCCTGACCCCGCGTGGAGCCCTTATGCCCCTCACTGGCCTTTGCTGGATTAATGTGAGGTGTAATGAGGATTGTTCCCAGTGCCATCAACGTTTCTACTCCCTGTTCAAGGCATCTGCATATAAAATCTTACTATCAATGTTGTTATCATTGTTGTTCCACTCTTTGATAAAAGGCAGCTGGGTCTAATATCTGTTTTAACAACAACAATTCAATTACTGTTATTGTAATGGAGAATATTGGTTTCTTTGTCGACATCAGTCTGGAAAACAACATGATTTGACTTTTAGTTGAATTTATTGGTGGACCATGGAAGATCATAAATAAAATGCAACTAAATCTTAATGCTTCAGGTCTGGTAATATCATTTTTGGTGAACTTTGCTGACCCATGACCCCAGGAATTCACCTCTGACACCTAAAGCGGCCATATAAAACAGATAAAACCTTCAGCCATGTCTTTGAAAAGATGTAGTTACTGTGGAATGAAGAGGCACAACACTTTTAACTGTGTGACTTCACAGAGGTGGGCCGAGGAAAAAGCATCATAAATTATCTGACACAGTGGGGGGCAGTGGAGACTGGGGTGAGAGCAGAGGTGACGGAGTGGATCTTAATACAACATGCTGTTCAGGAATGGGTCCTATGTGGTTGTAATTCTGGTTTCACTTAGTAAGGATAAAGAAGAAGAAGAAGATTTTAAATAAAGTTGTAGTAAATCTCTCAAAACAACTTTCTAAAAAATCATAGATTTGATGCACTGAGGACAAACTGGGAATGAAACAGTAAATTATATTTTACCCTCAGTATTGCAGATTCATTCATTTATTCTGTTCATTTTAAATACATTGCGGTTGTAACAGCATTTTCAGCGGAAATTGTAATGTGTTGGTTTCCACCCATTTTGTGTCATGGCATCATAGGCCCAATGTGCTCTGACTGAGACCTCTTTGTAGCAGGTGGTGTGACAGTGACGTCAGAAATTGTACATAGCACTTTCAGGCAAAAGGCCTGTGTGTTGAACACTTAAACTGTGCTGTAACGAAATGTTCTTGGCTATTTTTGAATTCCAATTTTTATTTTCACTGTAAATATGATGTTTGTACCCTGCCCTAAAAACATACTACTACATACACTTAACGACTAGAATGAGGTACTTTCCCACCATTTGCAATATATGCAGGTCCAAATCATTCTTGTTTTACTACAGTTTATATGTTTGCAATGATCAGCTCCTAAGGGGTTTCATGCCAAACACATTTAGTCAGTCCCAAGCCTGGGTGATTAGTGTGGTTAGCTTCAGAAAAGATAAACATGAAAAAAAAATCTATTATAAACAACACAGCACTGAACATCCCTGAAAACAACTTAATTGCTGTGATGGCAACAATTCACAAACAACATGTGTTTTTTTACATTTGGTGTGAATTATACAAGCTATTACGTAGTCATGAGTGACCCTCATGCTTTTCGTTCAAGTATAATGCATAATACAGACAGTATTACATAGTGCATATTACACATGTATGTGCTTTTTACAGAAGTCACAGTTGCCCCTTACATTTATCTCAAGAGCAGAGTGTGCAGTAGTCACCCATGTATCCTGAGTATCAGGTCACTCATGCCCTATGCTATGCCCACGTTCATTTGTAACACATAGCATCAATAGTTTTATGAAAACTGGGAGGCATCATGCTCCAAAGTTGCAGCTCTGGTTGATTTGAATGGTTTCAATGGTTTACACGTCTTGTTTTTCTCTGTAAATCTTGTAGGTTCCCTACTATAGTTAAGACTGTATCTACAAAGACTCAATATCTGAGTGAACTCCAAAAAGCAAATCATGCATTTTACTTTGACACTGGAGGAATACAGTGTAGAACATAACATTGTAGTAAAATGATATTTATTATATCTTGGTGGTGACTAATTTTAAAGGCATTTGAGCTCCAACCTCAGAAATGATGATTATGAAATCCTCTCTGAGTGCTTAATGATAAGGGTTGTTTTTCTTAGCGGTAAACAGCCCTGTTCCATGTGCCATGACCATACATTTTAAAAAGCGTCAACACTTGAAGAAAATGCAAGAATGTAAAACAAGTATCCCATGTGGATGTGAAGGCACATTTGGAGTAATTCACTGATTTGCAGTAGAAAGAGTTGCTCTCATAATATGCATCATTATTCAAAAAAGGCTATTTTCTCCAAAATGAAATTAGATTTTGTCTTACAAAACAAAGTTTCAGAGAACTTAGGTGACAAGCTGCAGTTACAGAGAGGCAGGTTTTGATGTGCAGAGGCAAATGAATGAATGTCCAGTTTTGATTATAAAACTTGTAAAACATCCAATCCAGTTTTGGCCTTGAGTGGAGGTGTGTTAAAGGAAAACACTCTAAAAGTGTAAATAATCATAAATAATATTTAGATTAGAGAAAGTAAGTTCTCAAGTGAAATGGCGACATGTGGTTCATAAAAATCCAGTGTAAACATTGTAATGGAACACTTTACTGAGGAAATGTAAATACACCACTAAGAGCTAAACTAAAAATATGACCAAACATGGATGAAACAAGCCTGTGGTCTGTAAACTTCACACAATGGATTCTTATAACCAACCTGCGATACATCTGTTTTTACATATAATGGAGTTTTCTGATGACTCCATTGGTGAATAGCTCTGACAGAAGTGTGTGTGTTGAGGACAAGGAGAGGACACATGAACACACCTGGCCTGAAAAGACCTCACCTTGTTTACGCTCTACACAGAAGTAGTTGTGTTAGTCAGTTATGGGGGCACATGCTTTAGTAATCTGTTATCCTTTCCACACATCAAACACTAGCAGGTCCCTTAACCACACACAGAGCTCTGTAAACGCTGCTTTATAGTTAACACCTGATAATGGATCAGCACAGGCCTTTTTGTGCATATCCCCTTGTTTTTATTTCACACACCAGCAACTCCTGTCTTAAAGACTCAATACTGAACAGTTTTCCCTATAGTCATAGCATGGACGAGCCCCGCACCACCCCAGAGTTAAACATGAGTGTGTGCTGCAGTGTCTTTCTGCTGACTGCAGATCTCACTGAGGGGCCCGTACATCAGCAGTTTAAGAGTCAATGGAGATAAAGAGGGTGGGGGCACGGGGAGCCCTGGAGACTACTGCTAATAGACAGAGATACATCTGAACATACAGCATGGAATAAGGCCAACTGGAGTAAAAAAAAAACTTTGATAACAAAAATGTAGCTTCAAATGAGTCGTTATTATTACACTTTTATTTTGCACTTGCTTTATTATTTTGAAGTCAGTGCTCTTTTATTTGAATGAAGAAAAGTCACATGTCTACTGTCTAATTACAGTAATCCTAAAACATATGAGACATTAACAGCCCAAACCGTACTAGCATAATAAGGGACAAACTGTAATGTGTGTAGAACATAATGTGAGGCGAATATTGATTGCACATTTCTATTGTCTGTTTCTATTGTGTGTGTGTGTGTGTGCGCTAGTGAGCGTGGAGTGGCTGCAGTGAGGTGTGTGCATGTGTGTGAGTGTTTGTGCGTGTGTGCGTGTGCGTGTGTGTGTGCGTGTGCGTGCGTGTGCGTGTGTGTAAGGTGAATGCGCTCAGTGGGGAAATGCTGCACAGTGACCGTCTCATTGAAGTTGTGGACTTTGATTGCTGCTGCCATGCTCTACAGAATGCTGCGTCCTCGCGTTGCTGGATGACACATCTGCTGCCCAGTATGTATAGAATCATTTACTGTTTGCCGTTTGTATCAACTGAGTTCACTGAGGTAGTGCTTTATAGGCTGGATGTGGGCAGAGCAAAAGGATGCAGGGTACGCTCCTCTGGCATTATCAGAGTTCTTGCAGAGAAGAGGCACAGCATTGCAGATAGAAAATGTCCTAAGGATAGAAATGCCCGGTGTACTGCAGAGTAATGCTTGATTTGGCTCATGTATTTATCGTGACATTTCTTTGTACTTGTACTGTGTTTCTCTGCAGTGTGAACCATCTGCCACTTTGACCAAAGATGATTTGTTTGCCGATCTTAGTCTTGCTCTCGGTGGTTGCAGCCGACAGATCTGCCCTACAAACTCTCAGGCAGTTAGATGCACTGTATCCTGAGCTAGAACACTCCAGGACCATCTATGTCGTAGGTGAGTTCATTCATAAGAAGATGCAATCTCTGTTCTGTGTTTCCCACACTCACTCTGCTGTGTCTTCTGTGTCCTCTGCTAATCAGAGCATTGTGGCACCACTGATAAGGGCACTATGTGGAGGGTCGTCAGCTCGGAGAGAACTTATCTTATACAAACGTCCGATTCACTCTGCACTAACAGATCCGAACACTACAAATATACACTTACAATTAATCCTGTTGTACATGACTAAACAGCAGTAAGCAGAGAACTGTTTTGTATTACAAAGAGTCAGTCATGTGACTATGCATATTAACTGTGAGACTCTGCAAAAAATAGGAAAATGCAGGTGCTGCCCTCTAAGCACATGTCCAGAGTACAATCAATTTGCCATTAGTTCAGTGACTGGAGCCTCCTGCGGCAGTCTATTTTAAATGTAGCGTGAATGGTGATGAGGATGATAGAGACTCGTCAGGATATTATATTTAGTATTTTTAGTTATACAAAAACAACACAATGTTCTCAGTAAGTAAGACATTTGTCTGTTTTGCAGAGAACGGTCCTCGACTCTCTGTGCTGGCAGAGCCATCCAAGGTGATCACTAGACGAGGTGGGAATGTTACTTTACCATGTAGGATTAAGAGAGAGGAAAATCTTGCACCCAATCGCAAGATGAGGATCAAATGGACGAAGCTGACTTCTGACTATCTCAAAGAGGTTAGTTCTTCCACCAACACTGCAGAGTGTGATGCACGGACTGACAAAACATGTATAAACATTATTGTGATTACTGTGTACATCTGTATGAAAAAGTGTGTTGAATGAGGAAATATGAAACATCATCTGATGGAATAGTCCCAGATTTATATAGTGCCTTTCTACCTCCAATGGGCACTTAAACAGCTTTACATCAAGGACCTTATTTAAGTGTCTTACCCAAGAACACATCAACAGTTTGCACCTGTGGGGGCTGGGATTCGAACCATCGACCTTCAGATCAGTGGAGGATTATTATTATTATGAATACAATTATGTAAACTGTCACTAATGGGCAGAAATACTGTAAAGACATCTATCACTGTATTTGTGAGGATCTGAGTGAACCAGTAATATTTGTTAATTTTGTTAAAGGTGGACGTCTTTGTTTCCATGGATTTTCACAAAAGAAGTTATGGCCGTTTTCATGGGCGTGTCCATTTACGCAACACCTCTCCATCGGACGCATCTCTCGTCATCACAGAAATTTCCCTGGAGGATTATGGGAAATACAAATGTGAAGTTATTGATGGTTTGGAGGATGCAACAGCAGTAGTGTCTCTTGACCTAGAGGGTACGGAACTTCTCTTATTTTTTTACTGTTGATAAAGTGCATGATGCTCACACATTGTTCTTCTTGCTGTGGTACCTAGGTGTGGTTTTCCCCTACTTTCCTCGCCTTGGTCGCTATAACCTCAACTACTACGATGCAGAGTTGGCGTGCCGTGACCAGGATGCCATTGTGGCCTCATTTGATCAGCTTTATGATGCTTGGAGAGGAGGGATGGACTGGTGCAATGCTGGCTGGCTTAGTGATGGCTCAGTGCAGTATCCCATCACAACACCCAGAGAACCCTGCGGAGGAAGGAACACTGTACCAGGAGTACGCAACTATGGAGTACGGGACAAAGACAAGAACCACTATGATGTCTTCTGCTTTACATCCCACTACAAAGGTAAGACAGATGTTCATGTTCCCTCTAAATTTTCTAACAGAATGTGGATGTTTTTTTTTTTATTCTTAATCTAACTTGCACAAAGGACACAATTTTACTGCTGTGCCCCCTCAGGTCGATTCTACTACCTGATCCAGCGTTCCAAACTGACCTATGATGAGGCGGTGCAGGCTTGTAAGAAGGATGGTGCTCAGATTGCCAAAGTGGGTCAGATGTTTGCTGCCTGGAAGCTCCTCGGCTATGACCGCTGTGATGCAGGGTGGCTGGCCGATGGCAGTGTGCGTTACCCCATATCCCACCCGCGGCGCCGCTGTAGCCCCACTGAGGCCGCCGTGCGCTTCAATGGCTTCCCTGACAAAAAGCACAAGCTCTATGGAGTGTACTGCTTCAAAGGCCCCAATTGAGACAAGTGCAAATGAGAGAAGAAGAGACTGGGTGAATAATGAAGGCCATATATGTCATATCAACTAAACTGTGATGCCAATTTCATTGAAATGTCGAAAAATTGAGTTTCTGGTGCTTCAAAATCTGATGTTCTGATGGATAGTTTACACATTCTATTTAAGGTCTTATTATTTAATCTATGCCTTTGAAGTTTTGGAAGGGAGCAGTAACATTCATATTAACTGTTACTGGTAAACAGACATAAGGGAGCCTTACAGAAACAAGTCTTACGGTTGCACTAAAACTTGGCACTTAATAGAACTGCAAGTACAACAAAGCCATGATTTTTAGCTGCTCACAACATTGAAAGAAAGGGACCTGGTCCTACTGTCTGTGACAACAAGGTGCTACTACTGGTACTTTGTATTGAATCCTCCTGTATTTTATTTTTATTATGAATGATTTGGACCAAACATTAAGAAAAATGTAACTGATGTAACAGCCTCTAAAGGTTGTGAATACACCACACTAGTGTCCATTACATTGTGTATTTCCTTTGATATTATTTTAATGTATATCAACATTGTTATGTTCTCATGTTGTCTATAACAGTTCTTATCTGTTTACTTAAAACTAAACAAGTTTCACAGCCCATAAAATATACAACCCCTCTTTTCTACAGCACAAAAAATAATGAAGGGACTAAAGGAATTTTTAGAATAGTATATATGTAGTTTTAGTAGTTCTGATTCAGCAATACAACATGCCTGGCACTCTTAGGCTATGTAAAACCAATGGTAAGAATTGCTAAAAACTTAGATAATATGTAACACTTAAAATAGATATTTTTGGCTGCATCTATAGCCTTGTGCATGGAAAAGCACAGCCTAGAGCTAATCAATAAACTGCTATTTTTGATAAAAATTAGTTTATTTTAGTAAAAAGCCAAATGTAGCCTTATACAGTTTGACATGACTTTTTCTTATATAAAATCACTGTAAACAAAACAGAGAAATACTATTTATGACCATGCCTAATAGGAGCGGTGATCTTAGCAATATATACGGTTTGTCTGCAGATAGAAGCCACTCACATTTACCATGATAAGTGAACTTCCTTTTTAGGCTAATAGTTAAACAGTCCCATCTGGTAAATTCTGAGGTCATCCACTTTGGCTGTACTGAAGTTTTACTTGGCTTTATCCTGGAAAAGCTACGGATCAGTCGAATGAAGTGGTAATGCTGTGGTCTTATCATTGAACAAGTGCTCGATAAGCTCATGTAAAACAATGACGCAAGAGATAACGTTATGATTTAATTAAACAAACTGCAAAATGCTTCTTTTATTAGATCATGTTAACAATTACAGGTTCAAAATGAGTGCTTTTGTATCAGAAGTCATGTCTTGTGAGGACAATAAAATGAGCCATGATTAGGTCTGTTTTGTATTGGGCTGTTCTTGGAGCTCGATCACGGTTTCTATTATGTCATGATTCATGTACACATGTATCTTTACATTGTCTTGAAGAGGTAAATAAATTAATCTGCTTCTTAAGAAAGTTCACACTGGACTGTGATTGGTTGAATCTACCCATCACTCACTCACTGACAGAAGCTGAGCAATAGGAGGATTGGGTGGAGAAAAATGTTTGTGTTTAAACTTAAAATACAGAAAATTAAACAGAAAATGAATGAATATCAAAATAGCAGGACACATTAGATCACAATTTGATTTTTATTGCATTATCACCCAGTCCTGCCTATGAGCGTTCACTCTACAGTTTACACATTTACATATTCAGTGCACTGCTCTGGACTAAAGTGGGACTATTTGTGTTTCCCTGTAATGTGGGCTCCATGTGTTTTCAAATGAGGAGTTGGTTGTTGCACAATTGTTGTTCCCACTGAACACAAGTTGTTTTTTCATGTGCATGTATTAACTTGGAGCCTGTGAATAAACTGGGCAGGTTGAGAGTGCTCTCTAATGTGTCGGGAAAATTGCAAACATGAGGGGTTGCAAACAAATATGTTATTTTACAATATAAATATGTACTCTATTTAACAAAAAAGGAAAAATAAGAGTTTTAAATTTTATTGCACAAATATCTGACAGTGACAAAAGACAAAGACAAAGATAGTAACTTGATTATGATAAGACTAACATACAAATAAGCTCTTGTGTCTTTACTTAACTGCATGGACCTGTTGCAATTTTGCATATTTACTGTCAAAATATATACATTTGGAATAAAAGACATGAAATAAATGAAAGTGTGACACCAAACTTCTACTGACAGATTAGTCTCCATAAAGAGTCAATTTCACAGCTCAATTTAATGTTGGTACAATACAACAGATTCCAGATCTGAAGCAAAGACCACAGTCTGAAGCATTGACTGGTGAGGAAATAAAGACATTTGTATTGTGCATAAAACAAATCAGGTTCCTAAACACCATTTCAGTAAACAGTCAGAACAACATCACTAGTCTCACAGTCCATTCAAAGGTTGAATAAAATAATTTAAATTAAATGGCCTCATATTTACTGTATTGAGAACCTTGCCTGTAAAGAGCACATTAACCATTCATACCATCCCACAATGACAAAGGAGACCCAGGCACATTACGGCTTTCTGTACAAAAAAGTATGGTTTTGTGTCACTTACAAACACACAGCTGTGCCTTTTTATATTGTTACCCCTTAAATATTGTTTATGATCAAAGTCCCTTCTTTGCTTAAAAAAAACATATTTGTGCTGGATTTTGTATAAAACTTTTGTATAAAAATTATATAAACTATAAAAATCAACACAATAATGTCTTAAAGTTTATACTCTTCGCATTTATCTATAAACAATTAAAAAACAGCCTGAACAGCTGTGATAATTTATCTAACATTTGGATTCTTTATTTCACAGAAGGCATTGAAGTTCACATTCTCCATGGAGCAGTTTTAAGAAGACGTAATGAGATCATGTGAGATAAAACACCTCACTGATGTGCTTAAATGAGCCATATTTAACAAAATAACCCATACGTTTTAGTGAGGCATTGGGACACAGACAGGAGTGTTTCTCTCTATCCATGCTCCTGCACCAAAGGTTAGAAACACCCTAAACTCAAACCTGAATCAAGGTCCCATGTGATTGTTCTGACCCTGGTCCTGAGGTTGCTGTTTATTAAGAAACCGCTGAAAAGGATTCCAGATTCGCTGGAAAATGCCGTTGTTATTCTGGTCTTGATTGTATTTATCGTGGCTCTTTGTGAGATGGAGGTGGTGGTTAAAGTGCTTGTGTAGCTGATGCTGGTTTCCTTTGTTGCGGTGTCTGATCAATGCCTTGCGATATGTGGACGCTTGAAAAGAAAAACACTGTTAGAATGTGGTCAACAACACACTATTGTTAACGTGAAGAAAAAGGAACTTACGACTTATGCAGGTGACTTTAGGGACGTCCCACTGGCCGTTGGCCCGACAGCGTATGGTGGGGGTGTGTCTCTGGATGAAGCCCTGATTACAGTGGTAACGCACCAATGTGCTGATCTCATAACGAGGCTTCATGGGTCCAAACACTCGCGCGTTCTTTAAAACTGGAGGCTGGCCGCACGACACTGCAGGGAGTATCAATGTTGACATGTTTTTTGTAAATAAAGAATGTAGAGTGTTTGGGGCTTGTTAGTACCTGTTCCCTTCTTGCATGTGAAAGTGAGGTGGTAGTTGCATGGCACATCGTTCCACTGTCCTCCCTCGTGCCAGATCATCACCACACAGTCCTCTCCCGACTGGAAAAAGCTGTCCGGCTGGTTGGGCCTCCAGTGGTCATATTGCTGTCAAAATATAAATATTACAGTGTCATATACGTCCATTACATTATATTCCATCTACTAATATTGGCATTTTATATATTGTGTTTATGTAGACTTTGGAGCCAATAAAAAAATAATACAATAAAAAATAATACATGTATAATATATATGAGAAAAAAAAAAAAAAATAGCACAATGACACACTTTAATAGTAAGTAATTAATGATCTATAATGAGCCAAAGAGGGAATATATAAGCTCAGATCAAGTCTTAAATTAATGAGAAATAAGAAAAAGTTCTCTACACACAATAAATATTAAGCCCTAAAAATAGGGTTCCATTTCCCTTCTATTTAAAGATAAGTTGATGAAGTATATATTTGTAAATGATTATTAGTTCTCATTTTACCTGATTAAATAAAGGTAAAATAAAAATACTGTGACAGCCCGACAGTGAAAGCATCCTCCCAAGTCCCAGCTGCGCCAACAAAGTAAAAACACGTTGTTTTTCCAGTATTTATAGCTCTTGTTCACTACGACCCCTTAAACATGCCCTAATGCAGAGTCCTGGTTTGAATATTTTCTCTTTTTTATGCAAAGATTGAGAATAAAGGTAAAATAAAAATGTACCAATTACTGTGTCAGAAAAGTCTATCAAAAAATAACTGAAGTGTTTACATTGAATTCGGCTGATTTCCACTCTCACGGTTCTATAATTCACAGTAAATATTACACATTTGTTACACACGCATCAAGGTTATGCAGCCTCCACCTATCCCCATGAGAAGAGAGCTCAGTGCAAAGAGGGATCACTGATCTGTGCAATGTACATTCACACCACAGGGAGGTGCTACAGGAACAACAAAAACATTAAAGTCTGAGTGTTGCAAACAACATAATTAAGCCTTAACATTACTAAGTAAATACAAATAGTAAAATACACGCTGCAAAGTTCATGTGGTTCAAATGTTCCACATATGTAGACGGGCTCTGAGAACAGGGGTGTGCCTCTATTCTGAAAGATAACACATATGACAACTACAGGGTCCCCCCAGTCTTAAGTTTCTCATTGAATCCATCTTGAACAGCTGATGGTTCCCAAGAGCACACTGTGTGTGCGAGAATACGTCATTGGATCAGATAAAGAGCAGAGGTGACTTAACACTGTACAGCAATAACCACAGGACTGATTACACCAGTTTAGTTACATTATCAAGGACTTTTATGGATTTGAGCATGTTTATTTTGGCCAGTGTTTGGCCAATGTTTGGCCCATTTTTAGGGATTTGCTGTGGTTTTGTGTTAATACAGATGTCAGTTCACAGGTAACGTGTGCTTGAGAGTTAATTCAACATTCAGCTTATATTAACACTGCCCATTGAAACTTACTTATTGTAGATTTTCTTGTCCTTGACATTTCATTAAAATATCATATTTGACCTAATGAGCAAATTATTCAGACTTTGTGTGCAACTGTGTCTTTTAAAAGAAATGCTCCTTTACCATTGGTCTGCCGTCGGTCCATCTGAAGTCTCTCTCAAACATCTTGTCATTCAGACCTATCCACTGGTAATCACTGCCCAGCCCTGCAGATGAGAAGCACCGTTATCACGAAACCCGTCCTGGCATCACATTTCAAATAAATACAATTGATACAAAAGTAAGAAATGAATTGTATGAGATGAGGCAGCAGTGAAAAATATTTGAAGAGAGATTGATGAAGTCATTTATCTGTGTACTCCAACTTACGGTTTACAAAGAGCTGTTCTTCCTGAGACAGGATGCTGGTCAGGTGGGCGCCATGGAGTCGACACTCTCTTTCAGCTGAGTCCCACGTCCGACGGTGAGTGAAGTACTTGTAACAATGGGACTGGAATTTTTGCCAACCAAATCCACACACCTCCGTGTCTGCAGAAACAGACAAAGTATTTTTAGTATAAAAGATGACTAAATATTCTTACATGTAATACTGAGCACATTTTATGATTTTTATATATACTATTTATATTTATATTACTATAGTACCATTTGTGGCTCCGGCTGTGACAATGTTATTGTGGATGTTTTAAGGCAAATTTCTACATCGGTGGACAATAAAGTTTTTGTATTTGTATTAGTATAGGCTTTTAAAAATACACCTTTGGCATTATGCACATGGCTGTGTGTCTTTTTATTATATTGTTATACAATGACTCAGTGCCGTTGGATCGGCCAAAGCAACAATGACTGTATTGTATAAGTTGAAGCTGCTGGCTGCGGTGGTCTAGATGTGCACCCTTGTGACGGCACGCCGTGCCCAGGCCCAGGTGGGACTAATGAACAAGCACTGACTCCTCGTGGCAACCAATCACTGATTTAAAAACAGATTCAAATAAAAGTCTTAACTGGAGAAACTAGAGGCTGTATTTTGCATTGTTCAAGTGCCATACAGCTGCAAAAGCTTTCAGACAAAAAGAATGGGGACAATGTCCTATTTAGTTGTTTCCAGTGGCAGCAACAAGAAGACAGCTGTTCTTTATCTGACAGAGCACAGACTGTATCAGGCCTGGCAAACTGCACTGATAGGGTTTTGTGACGGTAAAAAATCCAAAATAGAAATTGGGCAGTGAATTATCTGGGATCTAAAAATAGTTAAGATAACACAACTGTATCCCAACTTTGATTCTGTACACACAGAACTTGCAATAGACCCTAACTGTATGTTCTCACTCTTTAAAAATCTGAGAGAAAACAAAATGTTCAAGGCATTTTAGTAAAGTGAAAAGTTATTTTTTATTTAATATTTTTTTCCCAATCAATGAACACTAATAACGTTATTTAGCAGAACAAACTGGAGAAAGAGTATGGGGAAAAAATTAATTAGTTTATGTGGCTCCATGACCGTGTCTAGTTTTGTTGTTAATGAATGATGACAGATATATTGGACCAGATGTTGAGGCTCACGTGGTGCAGAGACAACGCCCAGTGCAAAAAGGACAAACGACAGGCCAATTTGCAGATTACTGAAACAAGCAACCATACATTTTTTAATCCAAGCAGTTTACCACAGATATTAAGTAACCAAAGACTGTAATGACAGTCGGATGGTTTGGGGTACACTCACGCTCAGCTCAGCAAAGGAGACTGTCATTTTATTTGCAGTATATCTTATACATTTTGTTTTGACCTGAACTGTGGATCACGGGTCAGTGCTTGTGTCCTAAATGAAACAGGGATGGGACGAGACACAATTTCCATGAAACAAGATGAGTCACAAGATTAGATTCACGAGAAAGAGATAAAACAAGATTTTGACATCATTTATAATAAAGTAATTGTGAGGTTCGATGGACTTAAAATATTTAGATTTATTTAATAATTTTTTTTTCTGTCATTGTAGAACTGCTTCTTGGAACTGTGACTTCTCAAGAGAGGTAACTCAACAGCATTTTTTAGTCCAAATCAAACTTATCTCTCAAAATCTTGTGGCACGAGATCTTGTCCCATCCCTAGAATGAAACTAGTATTTCTTCATTTATTATTTCTTTAATTATTTATTTTAAGTATTTCTTGCGATATAGCGCTGCCATATACACTGACCTTGCTCACACAGTTCCCCTGCATAGCTGGGCAGGCAGAGGCAGGTGAAAGAATTGACCCCATCCAGACAGGTGGCTCCGTTCAAACACGGGCTGGACTGGCACTCATCGACATCTGCACACACAAGCCTGTATAAGTCCTCATTTGTCTGTCAGTGTAGGGTCACTGTGATGTGTTAACTATATGAAGTCTGTTTGTACCGGTTTCACAGTACTGCCCGCTGTATCCAGGTGCACAGACACACACGCTTTCAGAGCCTTTTTTGTAGCAGGAGCCGCCATTGAGACACAGACTCGAAGCACATGGCAGCAGATCTGAACAGGGCACAGAAAACGAGAATTTAACCAGGGCTTACACGAGTACAGATCAATACTTGCCCTGCTCTAAATGACTTTTAATGCCAGCACCACCAAAACACATTCCTGATGCATTGTCTGAATATAGTTACCAAGATAATGCAAAAAAACTACAACATATTTGAGATATTCCTTTTTATTAATATAATTATAATTTGATGATACATTTTGACCTGGTTCTATAATATATGTCTTAACAATCAGCCCTGAAATTTGTGTTAAGTTTAAATGGATTTGATCTGATTCTGTATGTCAAAGGTGAATAAATATGTACCTTAATAATATTTGTTATATTATTGATAAGGCCCCATGTTATTTTAGGTGCTCCATAAAACAGCTTCAGATTATTAGTATTAATTATCATCATTATTATCAATATCATTGCTATTATCATTATTAATATTTGTATTAGTAGTAGTAGTAGTAGTAGTAGTAGTAGAAGAAGTAGTAGTATTATAATATTAACATGTACCTCTGATATTGACAGTGCTGGCTTCCACAGAAAAGGCTGGGTATGTGACTGCGTCTGGCTGCTCTATGGCTGCTGTCTCTGCCGGTATCTTAGGCTGGGACTCCAAAGGTGGCACTATCTCTCTGTCATAGTCACTGAAGTCGTCCGGCAAAGGAGTAGCATCGGGGTCGGGGACGAGGGCCCACGCGGGGACTGAGTTGGTGCTTTGGTCAAAGGTGTACAATGGAGACGTGGTTGAGGGGGAGACTCTGGCTGTACTTGTGGACAGCACACTTTGCTCTTTAGAGATAGTTTTGTGTGCTATTTCAGGATAAAGTGTTGTGGTGTCCAACTTGGCGGTAACTGTAGAATAAGTGATAGGATATTTTGAAGCCAGAGAAGGCACTGGGGTCTGTTTTTGAAAGTCAGATTCCATTGTTGTAGCTTGATGGACAATCATTAATGTCGTAGCACTTGTTGCCCCCAAAGAAGAATGCGTAGAGTGTTCTTGTGGCCCTGCCGTTGACGACAGTGAAGTAATAACATTTTTACCAGAGAGCTCCACTTCTCTTTCCAAATGTTTAGAACTCGCTCCGGACTCTGTCGTCATGGCTGCGGCATGTTGAACTAAAGGTACATCCATTGCATCACCATCCATTTTAGGTTGGAATGTAGAGAAAATTGGTGAGAGAGTGCTTGCAAATCTATGCATTTCTAGGGGGTAACCGTCTTGGCCTGAAGCCTCCTCTTCCCCCGAGGCGGACCCTTCAAACTCCTCCGTTTGGACCTTGATGCTGGATGTTGTGGTCATGAGGTCGGGAAGAAAAGTGGTCACCTCAACTCCGCCAATCTCCGTCTCATCTGTCCTGACGTCTGATATAATGTCAGTAGGAAAAAAGCCGCTCCCGGAACTTTCAAGGTAGGAATCTTCTGCCCCCTTGCTGCCGGACCCTTCCATGTCCTCGTATGTGGACAGGCCATTAGTGAAGGCCACGTGGGATGAGACCAAGCCTGGAGAAGTGATTGGTGCCGCAGTGTAAGTCAATGTGGCGTTAGCTTCATGACGTGTTGTTGGCTGCTCTTCAGAAGCACGATCACCATTTGCACCAGTAGAGGGAGAGTCGTCATAATTAGTCTTTGTGTGCACCTCGATGGCTCCGTAGTCAAAAGGAGTGGTGGTGTCAACATCGTCCACATTCTCCTCTGGTCCCTTTTCAGTCTGAACAGGTGTGGCGATTTCAAACTGATCTCCCCTGGCCTCTTCTGGGCTTTCAGGTTTAAACGTCACCTGAAAGAATGCAAAGTTAATGAGACCATGGGCATTATTTTACATTTTTGCATGCTGTAGTGCAATTTTTAGTACAATAAAGTTATATTATACATGAATCCCTTTAATACATTACAAAATGCTCCATGTTTACCATTTCAAATCACAAAAATTCCCAATAAATCATAATAAAATGACATTGTTCCATATTTTTACCTATGTTTCCCAAATGATTTAAATTCCATAATCCCCAATTGTAAATTACAAAAAGTTTTTTTTTCCAGATATAAGTTATTTATGTTTCTACCTCTATGCTTTGACATATAAATGTTTTAGGAATATTAAAACAAACAAGTACAGTTACTTGATGGGAAAGAGGCTTTTAGCTGTTTTGCTTCACAAAAATGGAATACACTCAAAGGAAAAGCAAAACTGGATACTTTCGTGACACAACTGCAATTTAATAATCTTTTATACACACACCTGTTTTTAATGTTTTATATGGACATGTATAGTTGTTTGTTTTTTTCTGCTTGTATTGTATTTTAAACATGGCGAAAAAGAATGTATAGTTTTTGTTTTTTTCTGCTTGTATTGTATTTTAAACATGGCGAAAAAGAGAGCCCAAGTGATCTCATTGGGTTCCCCGGTATAAATAAAGATAAAGAAAGAAAGTTACAGCATTCTCATAAATGGCGGATTCTGGCAGGCAATGGACATAAAAAGGTAATATAATCTAAAGCATACATGAAATGCATAAACGGGTACAAATGATCTCAGTGTGATACCTCATGTTTCCCATTTACAAAACTGATTGTTGAGGGCAAGCTGATGGGAGATGCCTCAAAGGGGTCAGCGAAGCCGTCGCTGCCCAGGGACAGGTCGGGGATCTCAGGGAAGACGGGGATCTGTCCAGGCTGGTTCAGAAACTTCAGGACATCATCAACTGTGAACAAACAGGCATAACATTTAGGCAGATGTACATAGACCAAGGCCATATTGCGCAACACGTAAAATGCTCTGGTTCATTCTGTTGTTGATTAAAAAGATTTAAAGTGTATCAGGATGGTTCCCAGTCAGTGGTCTGTGATGGTTATGATTAAGGCCAGTCACTTGGTGCCGAAGGCTGCCCATAGACAATGAGCACTTGTCTTCTCATTAGGACTTTATGGTACACATGGAAGCAATATCGTGAGAAGTGGAGCAAAAATGTGCAAAAAAGTGACACAAACACATGCATTAGGTTTACCTAAGCATTGGAGTGGGGCATATTGTAAACGAGATATATCTATGCAGCTAAACTACTTAGCTGCAGCATGAGGCTCATAGTCAAAAGCCTCTGTGATTCTGACATCGATATGGCCTGTAACAGAAAGACGTTTCATCACAGAGCTCACTGCTTAAATTGTCCTAATTTCCTCATGACTTGGAAACAGTCAGTGGTGGGGCCCCTTATGATAAATCACTATGCAACATAATACACCTTTAATATTTCAATAACAAACACAGGGAAGATGGTGTGGCCATAGGAAGAATCCTATTAAATGTGTAAGTGGAGCGCGAACACATATGAGAGGTTAATACATGCAAAAGTCAGACTGAGGATCTTAAAGAAACAAAATGTAAGCGATAAACTGTTCAGAGAGATCCCTGGAGAGGGGACAATTACGGTGAACCAGTTGTGGGTTGTTTCTGAACCACAAGAAAAGAGCTCTCTAATTGGACCACCAGTCTTTGACAGAGAAAGGAAAGAGAAAAGCAGGTAGAGTGAGTGAAAGCTGCCATTTTATATGTATGATTATTACACAAGCTTGTTTTCCCAAAGGATACACCATGATGAGTTTGTAAAATGTTTAGCTGAAACTCAGTCAAGCAGAAATTACTTCAAAACTTTCCACATCTGGCTCTAGTACCAGCATTTGTGTTTGTACAGATCTTCTCTTTGCTACACAATAAAAAGAGGCAGAGCCAATGCACTAGCTGTGCATGAAACAAACAACAAAAATCCAGTCAGGCTTGAGAAAACCAGTTCCCACTGACAGACTTTTGATGCACTCTGGGTATGTGCATTATAGTTCAGGGCTGATGAGATGAATTATGGAAATAAAATCAAGTTTATTTGAGGTCAGAGGTCAAACTAGAAGCATCTGATCCCATTTCCTCATCTACATCTTCTAGCCCTTTGACCGCCACTTCAGGTGATAAAACTCTTTTTCTTTTCCAGGTATTTGAACACAAATGTGAAATGTGTTACTATGTTAATATGTGCATATTTTATCCCTTTATCCCTTTATGTGACTGAATTGCAAAAGACAAAAATTGCAAAGGGATCAATAGTCTATATTCAAACCCAGTTACTTTATAAGCATTATATGTTTTCCACCTGCTTTTCCCTGTCTACTTAAATACATTTTTGAGTTTTCTGCCATATTATACTGTTGTTCCCTCATCGAAAACATGTCTGAAGAGGTTTTAGATGTGATCCATGCATGTTTGAGTATTTTAAGAGTATTTCTCCTGGGCCCTATTCGAACCCTCCTTACGGTTAGCTGTAAGATTCATCCCTAAGCCTACTTCATCCATGCTCCCACACGACAATTCTCCATAAATAAACTTGACAAAACTGATGCAATGTGCAGTAGTTTCATTAATGGGATGCACGCTGATTGTGTTGTGATAGAGCTCTGAAGGGGGAGTGACTTAAGCATCAAAAAGAAAAGTGAAACTTATAAAACATGTTAATATGTTGTTTTTGGCAAATAAAGCATTTTCAAAACAATAAAAGGTAACATGGTGATCTAAATATGTTATGTGTTAGCAGTTATTACCCCATAGAGGTAAAATACCACCTCTTTCATAACTCACATTTATGGAATTCTGATGTTTCTCAATGTTATGGTTTGTACTTAAATAAGTTGTACACCTGTACAGTGACAAAAATTGTCAATGCAGCGTTTCCCCTAGATTATGGTTGCAAGTGCAAAGCTTATTTTATTGAATCAAATAAGTCAACCAAGATGGCGGCACGACTGACGTTTGTGGAGGCCTCTACAGACACTGTTTTTTTTAGTGCAGCTCTTTGATTCTTCATGTCCACGGCCAAAGTTGGTCTACAGAACTACTGCTACTAATGTTCAACAGCTTCCTGTCAACAGCAGTTAGGCTGTTAAATCAGAGACTCTGGCTGGACTCTACTTGTGCTACAGCCACCACCGTTGCACTAAACTGTGCAATGGTGGTGGCTGTGTGAAACACAATTTTGTTTTTATATAACATAAAAATTACAAATAAACTAATTTAATCAATTTAATAATAAAAATATTATTATATATATTGCCACAGTTATTTTTAAGGAGTATAGTTATTTGTATATGCTTATGATAACACAAAAGCAGCATTTACAATGGAAAAGACTGATTAATGGAAACACATACTCATTTACACACTCAAGATATTAAACTGAATTGAAACTGTCCACTTACCAGATTGGTTTTGATTGTGCACGCTGACGATGATGACATGAATGGGAGGTTTGCCTGAGGTGTCTCCATCTACGGCACTGGATGCTGACTGGTCAAACAGCCCAGAAGTGACGTCCTCTTTAAAGACCACTGCAGGGTGTCCCATGTCCCCACTACTCACTGGGACACTGGGATCTGCAGTGCCTGAACTCACTACTTCTGGGGTAAAACCCCTCACTTCCATCTTGGTGCTGTCCATATTTGGATATGTAAAGTGCTGCACCTGTGTGGGAGTGACCACGAGTCTGTCCTCCAAAAGACTGTCCCTACCTGGCTCGCCACTGGCACTACTCTGACCTTCTCTGAGCACAGTGGGACTTCTGTCCTGTCCTGTGTGTGTGCTGTCTAGATGACTGGGAAGTGTAGGGGGGGAGTCCAATGGGCGCAATACATCTCCTCTGATAGGCACAGACTCTAAATAAGTCCCATTTTCAAAATCATAGATATCATAATCATCTATAATAGGAGTAGTAGTCACATGCACTGAGTCGTGAGAGGGGGTATGGCTAATTTCTAAGTGGGAGGCTGAAGTTGTGTAATCAGGTTTATGAGTTGTGTGGGGCACTGGCTCAGGCTCATGTGTTTGGATTTGGAGCCTCTCAGAGTCTGGAGACGCTGTAGTGCTGATGGTCCGTGTAGACCTGTCAAACTCCTCCAAGCCTGAGGGGGTCACAGGAGGAGCTGGAGTGATCGGCTCAGGTAATATAGCTGGGGAAACAAAAAAAGGATTGAAAAATAGGGGCCTGTCAAGACTGCTGCTCAAATCCAATTCTGTATCTTTTGGGTTTACTGTGTGTGACATATGAATATTTTCAAATTTGCATAATGTATAGCATACTTTGAATTCGGCCATTTAACGGCTGTTGTTAGTATTAAATCATGAAAAAAATACATTGGATCTGAGTAACAGGTATAGGTTTGTTTTAATAAATTATGGTAATTGCTTTTTGTTTTAAACATCACTGCCATAATACTTTAATGGTCTCCACCTTCTGCCTGTCCTCGATAAGTGCACAGATTGAGGGGTTTTCTCTTTTTTTCCACTCCACGTCTCTCCCCCAATTCTCCCCTTTGAGCATTTTTCCACAGTCACATAACAAAGGTGTTTATTGCCAAATGGCCTGCAGACCCCGGAGACAGCAGCTCTTGTCTGGTATGGTCTTTTTACACCATAACAGAGAGACGCTACACATTCAGGTTGGCTTTAGCGCTGCCCAAATATGAAGTCATATGTTTGGTGAGCCATGGCCATCTGGCTGGGCTGGGGTCTGTCTACAAACTGTCATTAAAGCATTGCTCTCACCAGCTTTCTTCAGCCCTGCTCATTATTTGGCAGGACATACAGAACATTTTATAAAAGAGTCTTGACTACCGTCTTAAATGCCCCATGTTATCAGACTTGTTATTTTCTAGATTATTTCGTAATCATGGGGTTACATATGGGAGAAGTTTGTTCTCAGTTTCCGCCCTCTGTCTGTTGGTCGTTTTGGGGATCGTCCAGCTGTGATACATTAGGGACATGTACAGTGTTGTGCAAAATCTGTGTCAGATTGTGTTGGGTTTTCCCCTTGTAAAAACCTGCCCCACCATAAAAGGGGTACTAGAAGTGTATCCTTTTGCTGTTTGGG
Organism: Periophthalmodon schlosseri; assembly: GCA_000787095.1. Classification (NCBI taxonomy): domain Eukaryota; kingdom Metazoa; phylum Chordata; class Actinopteri; order Gobiiformes; family Gobiidae; genus Periophthalmodon; species Periophthalmodon schlosseri. Next base: position 72,909 of record KN481252.1, read on the forward strand.
TTTAAAGTACTTTCAGTGAGTGGCACTCCTGTCATTCAGTGTCACTTCCTCAGTGCCCTCTCTACTCTTTTACTTCCCTATATGCAGTACATGTGGGGGTAATTTGGCAACTTTTGTAATCTGGACAATTTATACTATGAAGGTCCAGTCCAGCAACTACGGGTCTGAGTCAAGCTACACTTTAGAATCATAGAGAAGACACCTTAAGATTATGTGCAGTTATCAGTGACCAAAATAAATATGGCTCATCTACTGAGCACCATCAGGTCTTACCTTTAAAGCAGTAGGCTCCATGTTTATCGGCAGGGTCAGGGTAGCCAGTTTGGTTTTCAAACTTGTAGAGTGTGCGCACCCCCAGCTGACCCCGCCCACACTGGGGTTTGGGGATGTTGATGGGGTAGCGGACACTGCCATCAGAGAGCCAGCCGTTGTCACAGCGATTAAGCCCCGCCCTCCAGGCTGCAAACAACTGACCAGGGGAGGCCAGAACGGTGCCGTGTTTCTCACATTCAGCCTTGGCCTGCTCAAACGTGAGCTTCTCTTTAATTGGTGGATAGAAAACTTCACCTTTAAGATAATTCAAACATGGGAATGATTATTATATTATAAAAGATTTATTTTATAGTACCGTATTTTCCGGAGTATAAGTCGCACCGGAGTATAAGTCGCACCAGCCAAAAAATGCATAATAATGAAGAAAAAAACATATTTCACATATAAATCACATCTGAGTATAAGTCGCACCCCCGGCCAAACTATGAAAAAAAAGTGCGACTTATAGTCCGGAAAATACGGTATATAGTTGGATTCAATTGTCATTAGGATGATGAATGACTGTTACCTTGCACCTGGTCTACAAAGCAGTACACATCATATTTCTCTGAGGGGTCACGAACCCCATATGTTCTCACTCCTGGTTTGCCCATCAGGTCACCTGCACAGCCCGGTCGAGGCTTATTGATTGGATATCTGAAAAAATATTCTCAGGTTACACTTTTATGTTCATTACAATTCCACTATTATTACACTGTCCAAAGCTCTTGATCACACCTCACTGTGTGGTCAGACAGCCAGCCAGCATCGCACTGGTCCAAGCCATCTTCAAATGCAGCAGCAAGTTCTTCAGGTGTAGCAATAGCAGCACCGGCTGAGAGACACGCTGAAATGGCGCTCGGAAAATCCAGAGAATAGCGATCGGTTTTAGCCCGGTAATGGAAAACAACACCTGCAAGAGTTGTGAAATGAGTTAGCCGCAGTCTTTAAACAGATTCATTGTTTATCTTCTCTGCATTCGATTTTTAATGTATAACCCCAAATGCTGGTGGAAGTAAATAACCACATAACAAAACCTACAATAACACAAATCTGATACTTATTATCTGCTTAATGTACATAGTTGTGCTGTGTGGTAATCAGGTCCTGTATCCTCTTGTGGATGGGTGGATTTTGTATCTGATGAGCGAGGACATCCTGGCAGAGCTGCAGGAGGATGTGAATAGGCCTGAGTGTGAAATGACCAGTTGTGTGTTGTTCATAGGGAACGTCTTTGTCTGCAGACCACAAAGCGCCCTGTTTAGTATAAATGTGGAATCTGTAAATGTCTGAATCCACGGGTTGATTCAGTTGGTATGATGCCACTAAGTACAGAGTGAACTCTATTAGGAGTCCCATAGACACATTTGAATGGTGATGTTGCTTGTGTTAGAGAATAGAGGTGACTAAATAACAAGATGCAGCATTAGCTTTACTCCATCAGAAGGGGGCACTGCACTAAATATACAGTCTGCTATCTTAAGAGTTTTGTAAGGAAACAGTGGCTTGGTTTTCAAGTATGACCTCAAAGGAGGGGGAAAGATGTGTGTTTGGCCCCAAGTCAGTCCAATCATGTCGTCAAACAGCTGAATGACATGTTGTCATGTGAGTCTTTACATGGCAGTTGTAAATGCAGTATCATATAATTATTATATGTCCACACAGGTAATAATTACACTGGTGGAAAAAGTTCACTAAAATTTGAGCATAGTTAAAATTCCAACCTGAATAGGTCTCAACACTGAAAATGTCTTATTTAAGAGTGCGTTTACTGACAAATACATTACTTTGAACTATGTAGGAAGAAGAGAGATAGAAGCTGAAGCATAGCTTGCTGCACATACTGTGCTCAAACAACACAAACAGTGAGCTATGTAACTTTTAATGTGTAAACAGGCACATATTTGTTAAGATGTTGACCACAACTTTATAACATCATAAAATGTTAATATAGGCTTTACAGCTGAATACACATTACTATTCACAAAAGAAAAGCAGTCAAGTCTACAAACTACTACTAAGTGTCTCTGAAACAGAAATACTATATAAAGTTTACAAACTTCAGTTTATATTTACTTCAGTACAATGGCTACACTGGGTTTATTGTTATATTGCTTGTTAATTACACAGGGCTGGACACCTGAGTTTATCAAGTTGCTCACTAACGTAATAGATCTAAACAGACCCTCCCCAGTCCTCTTCACGGCCTGTTTCCAGCTGCACATACAACTGTATCTGACTCACCAGTGACGTTGAGGCTGACAGTGCCCTGGATGTTGTCCATGTCCAGCATCAGCTCACAGCGGTACAGCCCGGCATCACTGACCCTGAGTTTGTCGATCATCAAAGAGGAATTTCGATGGAGCAGTGGAGAGGAGGGCAGCTTTACTCTGTCCCAGTACTTCTGTCCCACCTTCATCTTTCCTCCCTCGGCAACCACAACCAGCTTCTCTCCATCCTCCTCCAGCTTTGTCCACTTGATCCTCAGCGGATCCTCTGAGCTCTGGAGGGATCTGAGTGTGGAAGTGGTCAGAGAGTCCGAGGATATTGAGAAGAGGCATGGCAGCAGTGCGTGGCCTGCTAGCGACGCTCTGACAGGTGAGGCTGTCTGCAGCTGCATTTGGTGTGAGGGTCCTGAAGAACAATGACAAATCGTTTATTTATCTTTTACAATGAGGTAAATCTTGGATTAAATAATGTGTTTCACCAGTGTTACAAACATATTATGAATACAGTAAGTCTATGAAGTATAAAGGCTTTAAGTAGTAACAACAGATTAAAGTAGAACACATTTAAAAATGTATTAAAATGTGTTTCTTCTGACACTCACCTTGCAGAGGAAGAGCAGAGCACAGACACACCAAGCAGAGCAGGTGTGTAAATGTGTGGGGCATCATCTGTAAACTTAGAAAAAAACAAAACGAAACTTGAAAACTAGAAGAAACTAAGAAAGAAACTAGTGAAGACCTTCCAGAGACAGGGGGGTCAGCAGCTATTTTCAGCCTGAGATCAACCTGAGACCAACAGATAAGGTATGTGAAGAAGAGCAGATGTGAGGGGTCAGCTGTAGCCAGAGAAAGCCCAGCTGTGAAGATAGCACTTATCCTGACATCCCGGTGTTAAACTGATGTGGATTCTTAAGTGACGCCCCATATCTCAGTGTTATCACAAGGACACTCATTAACTTATCACTGTGGGATGACCACCTAAATCCCGTATTAGTAGTTAAGTTAAGCCAAAGATGGTTGTTTAGGGCCCAATATTGAGCAAAACTATGCATCTAAAGCAAAGCCAAACATACACTGCATATAAATAAGACAACAACTTACCTTTTAGGAATTTTAACTGCAAATCCACTCATATGTTAAACAGTCCCACAGTGTCCTTAAAAGAATTAATTAGCGCATTTAGCCGTAGCACACAAAGATAGAGTGGCGCTGCTCCGTGCCTGCCTGCCTCTCAGCTCTAGCTGCAAGTTCAAATGCACTTTACACCCCCTATTATCCCAACATTAGGACGAGGAGGGGCACGTTTGTCTATGTACCCCATTACACCGCCCAGAGCAGCAGAGGGAGACGCGTCATTACGCACACTCCCCTCTGCTATCGTCATTCTTGTAAAGAGAGGAAGCGAGCGTCTATGCACCCAGAAAGATTAAAGAGGATAAGGACACAAACTTGACTGAGAGAATTACAACAGCCTTACTAGTTTTCAAAAGGAAAAAAAAGAAATCAACATATACAGTGGAGGTTTACACTTTGAAAATATGTTTATTGTCATTATAAGAATTAAGTTAATGTTCAAGAAAGTCAGAAAAATATTTAAAATTATCAGGCCATATTTCTCAAAAAGCATACAATGGCTAGTCTAAAAATCTAATTTTAATTTAAATAACTGCATATAATTCATGTATTGATTTTGGTGTTAAAATTACTGATAATAAAAACATGTATATTTCATAAGTTAAAATGTAGCTTTGCTTGTCATTGGTTTAGGGCATTGCAGTCCCCCGTTTTTCATAGATGAGGCTTGTAGTAATCCATCATTTTGATGTACTTAGTGGCAGTTCACAGTACATGAATCTTGTGTTTTTGAAGTACATTGGAGAAGGGTCAGAAGTCCTCAAACAGGTCCTCAGTGTCTGAAGTTGCTGCCGCAGCATCTGTGGAGCGGTGGGGCGCCTGCTCCACACTGGGTGCTGCAGGCGACTCACTTCTGTATCAAACACAGAGAAACACAGAGATGGGGTCAGTGGGCTAATGAGGCTGGTTTACAGCACAGTTTTCCTGTTGAGACGGGAAGTCCATGAGGAGCTAGACTAGAACCACATGGGCACACACTTTTATACCTGTGTGCACATTTGTACTCAGATCACTGTGTGTGTAAATGTGTATGTGTGTGTGTGTGTGTGTGTGTGTGTGTGTGTGTGTGTGCGCGTGTAATAGTAGGTCAGCAGCTACCCCCACTTTAAGTGCTCCACATCCAACATTTACCTGTGTGGGGGCTTTCTCTGGTCTAGCTCTGTATATTCTACTTAAGTTAAACACAGTGGCCTGGTAAGCAAAACATAAAACAAAATAAAAAGTCACAATGCGGTAATACATGTTTCAGCCCAAGAGGCATTTTCATCGAATGCGTTCCTAGCTGCAAAAGTGAGTGTGTACCACTCACGTTTGGCCTGCATGTTGGAATGTTGAATATTAATCCCAGGTTGTTTGAAGACCACCCACAATTTTAAAATGAGGTTCCACTCATGAGGCTTTGCTTTACTAACCCTAAGCTTTGACACCAATGCAGATCAATGATAATGAGTTTTGAACATTAATAGTTGGGAAATCCTTACTAATTGCATTACAACAAAAAAAGTGTTGAGTGCAGAGGGGGAGCTGGCAGATGCAGCTATGGGACCACCAGGGTCCTGAACACATGGCAAAGACCATGTCGTTTTGACCCTGAGAGATGAGGTTAAGCTTAGACATGATCATATGGATTGGTCTGGTGACATGTCAAGAAAACCACCAATTAGAGCAGGTTTAGAGCTTACAAACTTCAAAGAATTTCAAAGAGTAAAGTTTTTTCTTTTTCTGTTCACATTGTTGTTAAGCTGTCATCTAGAGGGGCCCGATTAAGTGAGTGTGTTCTTGAGGAGGTCAATAATAGAATCACACAAAAACTATATGACTGATGATGATTATTAATGTGATTAGGTTGTCAACAGTAAAACCATGTTTGGCAAAATCCACATTTGATGCAACAGATGATAATTGTCAATGTTTTACATTGACAATTTAGTTCATAATGTTTTACATTAGCTTAACATTTGCTGTGGTGACACCGAGAAGGCAACTGAAGAAAGCTCCGGGTACTGAATTATCAAACCAGTGTTTAATGTTTAAGAAATGTTTAAGTGTTTAATAAAAAAAACATGCTCCACTGTAAACATTATTATTCTGTGGAGCCCAGAGCCATTCTAAATTAAGCAGACAATAACAGTGCTTTGCTTTGTTTTGATAACATGCAATTAAGCAGAAAGCTTAATTCAATTTCTAGTTTGTCCTGATGGGAATAAAACAAATACTACTTTCAGTAAACAGCAACTGTACCTGAACTTAAATTATAATTTTAATTAAGAAATAACGTGGGAATACAGGAAGTAAACCATACATGGAGGTCTAACATTCGCCTTAGTAAGCTGAGCAAACAAGGCAAAAATAAGTACTACAATATGAGCAACTGCATTCTTGTATTGACACTGAGCCAGGATATACATTTTTATATTGAGCTAAGCCTTTCCCAAAGGTATCTTTTTCCAAGTCGTTCACTATGGCCTCTTTTCACCTTCTCTTTTCTACTCTTCTCCTTCTCTCTACTCTCCCTGTGGACGACCTGCACAGAAACACAAGGTGAAAGAGTTAAGCAACTGCAATGAAAACACAATGGCTGGGTGTAGTACTGCCAGCAGCTCTGTACCCCACACAAGAGCAGACAAAGGGCCCACTGCTGCAGCCTCGCCGGGCTGCTGTTTGCCAGCTCAGAGGGGGTCTGCTTCTGGAGGCAACCATTGCACTGATCAAACACCCAGCCAGCCACAGCTGCTCATCAACTCACTGCTCCTTTTCTGCTGAACTGAGTAGAGCTACACTTTGGGCCATCTGCAATTGGCACAATTTACAGTCATTGGCACTCAGATGTTTGGGTTCCTACAATGAGAGTTTCAACATACAAACAATGTTTTAACTAAGATAAAAAAAAAAATGCACATATCTGAAACAACCACAATTGAACACAATCTTGAAAAAAGACATACTGGGATGTTTGGATTATGCTGTGAAGTTGTGCAGACTTATGAATCAGTCTGGAAAAATATAATTACATAATAATGTTTTTAAGCCCAGAGACTGGACTTCTAAATACATTTTTTTTTTTGCAAGATGTTGCTACTAATACATATATTCCTAATGGTATTGTTATGATGCTCATTTTAATTACAAAGCAGATTTAAGGAGAAATACAGCAATCTTCACTGGACGGGAAACCATAATAAAACATATCTTAGCACAACTCTATGAGGATAGTGAGCCCAAGACACCGCCCTCTCATGTGTTTGAAGGGATACAACTTCCCATCAGTGGAAAGAAGACTCGGTAGCAGCTGGTATGCCTAAAGCGAAGTGTTACTGTGTTTGAAAGACACAAGCACAACCAGCAGGCTACAGTTGCTTAGACCTAGGAGCAAAAATCATAAACCTCACACCAAAGGTTTTTTATCACCTGTAAAGCCAAGAAGGAGAATCTTTCGATATTTGCAAATATGCAAGTACCCTCCAGGGCTCGTTTCAAGTCCAGACACTTTTCTGGACAGCAGCAACCACTGACCTAATCTAAAAGTATTGCATTTTCCCACTCTCTCCAGGGCTTTGAACTCACTGCAACATATTGAGCTCTGCCTCTGTCAATAACAATGGTAAAAAATTGCATGACTTTGTGTGTGGTTAAATGTTTAGTCTAGCACTACCCCCCAAGACTTTCAAGAATTTAATGGCCAAGGTCAAAGATCATGTCAACACCTGGACTCCGACGGCGTGAAAAGACATCACCATTATTTTTTTTTTTTTATCATTCTAGTATTGAACAGCCAACCAATATAAACTTTAATGCCCATTGCACATGAAAGTTACGAGATGCAAACATTTTGATGTGACACCTAAGGTTGTATTTTTATCCCATTCAAATTTGTTGTCAAATAAAGTATGTAAATATGCAAAATTTGCCCATAATCATAAGAATAATAATATGCCTTTACCTGTGTGAGCTTTATTTTTGTCCAAAAACTATGATGGTAACCTTGAAGCTAGAAAATGCCCAGGTCAGGGGGTTAAAATTGTAACATGCCACTAAGGTTTGGGTGTGCTTGCCTATCATAAAAAAGACTTGACAGGGAAGTTTAATGATATTTGATTTTCCCATTCAAGTGAATACCAGGCAAAGAGGCAGAAAGTGAAGTTTGGGAGTTGGCAAACATGTACTACCACTACAATAAACAACTCCAGCTTCAGATGACAGATCCATACATTTAACACAAACGTTTAAACAAACAACGAATGCAGGTTCAGCGACATATTACCTAAAAACACTTAGCAGGGT
>KN481252.1:80956-95271 GCA_000787095.1 Periophthalmodon schlosseri
AATTAATCCCAAGTACAAAAGTAAATAGTAATTTTGTGCAGTACCTTCTCTTCTTGGAGGTCTGTATTTTCGACGGCTGAGGAGCTGGTGCAAGCAGGTTACGAAAGCGGCGTTTGCGACATGGAGCCACATCTATAAGGTCACTAAGGTCATCCAATGGGCTTGGGGTTGTGCGTTCTGTGAAGAAAAACAAACAAATAAAACAATAAAAAAACAAATAAATCATGTATTCTACCATATAGAAAATACAAAATCTGCTGCAAACATATAGAAGTCAGACGACATAATTCAAGACATTTAAAAAGATAATATTTTAGCAACTGCACAAAAAGAAAGAAAAACAAACAAAATGTATCAGATGTTGAAGAAGAGTTTGATTTAACTGGTGTCTGAGGGCAGATGATTATGTAATTCACACAGATTTTCAACACTCCTGTTTTTTCCATTCCTCCACAGCTGAGATGTGACATCTGCCCATGGATTCACTATATTATACTATACTACAAAATTACAGATTACTCGTTACTTATTAAATCAGCCTCAGTATGCAGCTAACTGGGGGAATTTTGGACTAATCTAATTCTTTACCGTCATAAAACTACACTGTGGAACGTTTAATAACAAGACTAGCCTGTGGTCCTAGGACTTAATAATACTCAAAGTACTTTATGTGTATTAGACACTCACACTCGGTGGTAGTACGCCACTTCTATAGCCACAGCTGCCCTGGTCTACCAGACAGACAAAATGAAGGGATGCCGCTTATTTTCCCAAAATTGTTCAGCCTTATATATAGTAGAGTCAAAACGCATAAAAATATAAACTCTAAATGATTTAAACTTCCCCTTGTTTTCTTCCCTCTGTTGGCAAAACACACTAGACTGAGTCATTGTCCTAGCAACAGAAAGTAACATTTCCCCTCAGAGCCAGTACACAGATGCAGGGAAAGTCCTGCTAGTACCTACAAGAGGACCTCTGAATGCATAATTTAAGGTGTGGATAGTGGAAAATAGTGAAACAGCTTTAAAAAAGGCAAGTCCCTCACCCCACCCAGTTTAGTTCCACATTAGATCTCAACCTTGAGTCCATGCAAATTACACCAGACACATTTAACTCAATTCCCTTGGGACCTAAAGACTGATGAAAAACAGTTCAACAATTCATAAAGCTCTTGTGCTGGGGATTACATAATTCACTGATGTAGTCACGGCCATAGAAATACATACACTCACAATGTAAACACACTCAGCTACCAGGGCAACAGCTATGATGTCAAGCTACTATGGTTACAGGCATGTTCAGGGTCAAGACCGTTGATACACAGCGTGACTGCTTAAGAAAATACACAAAACCTCTATTTCTGGTGCTTTTTAAAAGTCAAGACCTTAAATGGTAAGTTTCTGTAGCGGATATAGACCTGCATATTTTTGTGATACATGCACATAATAATTTGGTTGCAAAATTCACTTAAACTGAGGACAGCTTAGTCTCACCGTTTGTCTCAGCCTCTGTTGGGGTCTCCTCAACAGGTTTGGGTTCTGCCTCTTCTGTTTCGTCTTCAGTACTTCCTCCATACTCATCCTCATCATTCTGCTCAGAAGGTCGAGTTTGGTCAGTTTTTCCATCAGAATTTCTGAGAATAAAGCCACACCATATTTAATGTTCTATATTATTTAAATTATGTAAAAAATGTAAATGTGAAACAAAAAAGCACCACACATGCTATAGGATTAGGGAACTTCAATTCCCTTTCCAAAAAGCTGAAAGACTGTAGTGAGACAGTGAGATGTACCGTTCTTCCTGCAGACTTGTCAGAGTGTGGTGCAGGCTTCGAATCTTGGCTTTCTTCTCATTGAGCACATGGATAAATCGAGAGTATAGTTCCAATTCCAGTGCATTTTTTCCACTCGCATACTGCTTCAGTCTAGAGCACAATACAACAATACAGCAACATTTACTGCAGTCCATATATATCTTAACAAAAAAGACAAACTTGTCATGAATTAGACAGTCTATCTAATAAAACACAATATATAACTCAGTTTATGAAAACTTCTTGACAACCGCATAATGAACTAAATGAGAGATAATTTATGGTGCACTATGTAACTTTTCTGATGAAGAGCGCTTGTCTCCATGGTTATGTTATAGACTTCCACAGTATGGTACTTAACTGATTTTTCTCCACAGATTAAAGTTAAAGTTAAAGTACACTTTATTGTCCCCGTAGGGAAATTTGTCCTCAGCATTTCACCCATCCTTTAATGCCACTGGGGCATCTCCTCAGGAGCAGTGGGCGTGGCGCTCCATGATCGGGACTCGGGACTAGCTTAGTTGGAGGATTTTACCTACGGTGCATACTTTGGGACAAGCAGATGACACCATCAGTTGAAGTTACAGATCAGATCTTTGGAGAGGCGAGCCCACACACAGTATTAAGTCTTTAAGGTTTTTTGCAATAAAAAACATCTGCAATTGAATGACTGCAGGATAGATAAGTTTAATGCCATCCTGTAAAGATTCCAGGGACATTCCAGGTACATCTCCAAGGAACCAATCAGGTGGCAGACTCTCTAAGGGAAAGGTTACACAGTGCACCTTTAAACAGATATGGAATATATATGAACTGTATAGTGTGTGTGTTTGTGTGTTTTTTTTCCTTTCTCTTTTTGGTGAGTAATTCAGCAGGCTTCTCTGACTCACTCGGCACATGGTCTGCTGGATTACACACACACAGCTGTGACGAACTTTAATTTCTCAAAGATAGTATGAAGACAGAACTTTCTCATAAATGATGTGAATTTGGCAATACGCCCACTCCAGGCCTTGTCATAATCCAGAGTTTAATCCAACTGTACATCTAGTGCAGAAGTCATTAGTAACATGTCATTGTCAGAGTGGAATGGTTTCTATTTACTGTGTCGTAATGCGCTGGTGCTCTTGATTCAGTCGCTGGTTCTGCTCCTCTAGTTTGCAGTTGTGTCGTTCCAGTGAGTTTCCCTTATCCATGCTGTAAATCAGTAGGTCCCTCACTGCCTCTGCAGGATCTGAGAGGGCCGTCAGTGCTACAGAACCCAGCCTGAACTGAGACAGACAGAACAGAAGGGATGTGGCTTGATTATTGATGAGTCTCAGCATTTTAGTATCTTTTAGTAGTTTTAGTAGTTTTAGTATCATTTTAGTATCATGATCTTCAGCTCTTAACAGCTGAAAAGTTAAAGGCCTTTAGAGAGGCAAGCCCACTCACAAAATGCATGTTTTTCAAGGTATTAGAAAAAGGAAGTGTAACTGGACAAATGCAAGATAAATTGAATGCCATGTAGTGCACCTTTAAGAAAGTAAATCATCACAGACACAGTTGACCAAATATACCAAGTAATTCAAATGCCTCCTGGGAGCATTTCAGTTAACACTTCCAGTTGTTGCGTCATTCCAAACACTCAGTTACAAAATGATGAAAAGTGTGTTTTATGACTTATTAAAATAAATATTCTTTATTTATGTATTTATTGCCTTTGGGCTTTTTTTAGGAATCAGCATGAAATGGGGTTGAAGAATGGGTAGAGTCTGGCCTGTTCTGTAGCACATGTTCCAAATGTGTAATGTACTACAAAAATTACTGGACACTATTAGACATTTGGACCAACAGTAGAATGTTATGTTTAATATAGCAGACTTTGGAGCTTGTCTTCACTATTTTGGCTGTTAAACCATTTACATGGGCAAGGTCTCTGATGAAGTCATAGAAATTCCTGTTTCAAAAGACATTTCTGACGCAATTAGATACTTCTGCTGCAACTTCTTGCTTAATTTAAAGACATACTAATTCAGGGAACTAGTATAAAAAGTGAAATGAGTCATGTAATCTTTTACAAAGTAATTCAAAGTATAACCTCGCTTAACACATGGATGGTATAAATAGAAAAGAATACAGAAAAAAATAATTTTAGTGGAGCAAGAAAAGAGGTCCACAATAATCCAGCAATATCCATACACCATCTGACTGTCATTAAAGTCCATGGTACTGTACTGTGAGAAAGTGATTCAACAAAGGGCTATTGTAAATCGCAGTAAGGAAAAAACTATCAAACCGAAGCAAAATTTTCATCCAAATAAAAACTTGTGCCCCATTCTATATGAATAGGACAGATGTGAGAAAAGACGAGTGTACTTTGAAATATGCTGTCAAACTCACAAATGCCTGGTATGCTAACCACCGCAGGTAACAGCTGCACATCTATCTAACAGGCTCAGTGTAACTTCTATTAAGCTCCTATTAGAGGGCAATGACCAGGCAGTAAACACAAGCCTTTCATTATGATTGATAACTCTTATGATATACGAAATACTTTAAACGATGTGCATGTGCAATGCACACCGTTTATCTCATAGGTTCAAGTGAAATACTTACTTCCTAAAAAAATGAAATAACTAGTCAGTAAATGAAATGTGTCACAAAAGTATACATTTCTTTGAGTCAGGTGGGAAATTGGCTATGGGGTTAGGTGTCCCTTATATCCTGTGACACAGTATATGCTCAAGATGTCTTTGAGCTGGTGAGTGGCAACACAAAATGTTACCAATTTTCTATAATTATTAGAAATATTTTTTTTCCATTTCTCTCTGTGTTGTCTGCTAGGATCAATAAAGTAACAAACTGACTATAATTAAACTAAATTTTTTTTTTATATTTATACCTTCTTGGTACTGTGAAGTTTTTAATGGGCACACACCTCATCTTGTACACAAGACAGTACTCAGAGACAACTGAAACACTAATGATACTGGTAGTTTTGACACTCAACATAGATGTCAGCCTTTGGTAAAGTAGCTTGATAAGTACATATATGAAGTAGAGTAGTCGTTAAATTTGTACATTACATGGGTGTACATTAAAAAGTTCAGTCTTGAACTAAAAAACTCAACTCCATTTGAGGAGTTGGACTGAGGTGACAAGCTCGCTCTGCTCTTATCTAAACTTAACAATGACGTAATGAGAAAGAACTACCACAATATTTATGCAAGGGGTTTCCGACAAATGCCCTTTTGTGGCACCTATCTCAGTCGTTCACAGACCTTTTGTCTATTTTACCAGTGGTTTTACGTTTACAGTAAAAAAAAAAAAAAAAAAAGTTACATCTTGTATAGGCCTATTTAGAATGCTACCTTTTATGGGAATGTTTGATCTTTTTCAGATGTTGTGATTGTGATTAGCATGTAATGTTGTCTCCTGTCAAGTCTTCAATAAACCTAATCTAATCTACACCTGACAGACTATTATTCATAAACAATAATTGAAAATATATATAGCAATTGTCATCACTTCATTACAATCATCACAATTTAGTTTGGATCGCTTTATCTAAGGCAGACATCTCCTCATCAGTTTAACACTGGTTTGTACTCACCGAAATGTCCTTTTGCACCTTCTCGTAGGCCAGAGACACATGTGTGCTGCTGCTGGTGAGAGTGAAGCTGTAGGAAGTGGAGCTCTCTGCCCCAGTCAGCGCCTGGTGGATGTCTTGGACATACTTTTCATTCTCCATCTCCAGCTCCTTTGCCTCCTCACATATGGCTGCCTGAGTAACTAGACCGACAAACATCTTGCAGTAAGAACATGCTCAGGACACTGGATGTTGTGGCAAATTCAGTGTACAAAAAGGCAAAAACTACACAAATATTTTACTTTGTCTCTAGAGGACAGGGTCAACTAAAGTGCATTAATGAATGCACAAAGGTAAAGTGGGACCACACAGTTATTTGGAAACAATAGGTCAAAGTGCACGGAACAAACATAAATCTTAAAGATCTTTAAAATGTGAGGGGAAAAGTAAAGTCCTGATGGACAGTGTTGCACCTTCTCCTCTCCAAGCATCCTGTGCATCTGTCAGCAGCAGCTGGAACCCTGAGCCCAGGTCTGGTCCTCTCCAGTCCAGCCGCAGGAAATAAGAGGAACCGGAGAGAGAGATCTGACGCACTGAAGTGTGCATCCTAACATAGAAATTGAAAATGGAAAAATGAAAACAATTGATTGATGCTATACTTTATAATAATGGGTTTCTGGCATGAGGATTCCTTCTTGATTTTAAAGATTTGGCATGGCAACAATCCTCCATTGTTATAGTAATAACACAATTCAGTTTGAATGGGGAAAGGCCCAGGAAGGAATCATTTTCCTGAAACTCATGAATTGCTTTTTGACCACATTGAGGAGGACCCAAAAACCTCTTGCTCTTGTGAGCCTTTAGTACAAATTAATAATATACTTTACTTATAAAGAACTTTACATTTGCAAACAAAAAGGGGTAAAAGCATAACAAAAAAACTAAAAGAAATGCATCTTCACTCCTGGGCTTTTAACAGAGGAGCGCATGTTCAACCTGAGAACATGTGACATGTAGGGATCTGGAAAAGCCAAGAGGACCCATTGTGCTCTGACAGCCATAAGGGAACCTAATCTTTTGGGACTCATACGTCTGTGGGTCTTGAGTTTGATTCTACTGACAGCACAACATCCTAGTTGAAAATGCAGGGAGTGGTGAATGACTGGCTCCATGCTCTCCTGACCGAAAAACAATAAAACCCCTCTGTTTTGCCTCATGTTGGACCTCTGACAGGAGAGCAGATCTGAGAGATACCCCCTGTCAGATAACTGTGCTGACTAAATTTGCAAGGATGTCCTGAAAAATACTGATAAAAGTTAAAAGCTGAACTGTGAAATTGAACACTTTGTGCGCTTTGTGACGCTTTGTGAACACTGTCATGTAACACACAGAACCCCTTATTATTGCTGTAAGTACAGCCCGAGCTGGAAACGCACACCTTACCTGACTAATAAACACTTAGTGCCACATGTCTGCTAACGGAGCAAGACGCATGTTGAAGAAGAAAAAAGCAGCCGCATCTTAACAACATCCTTTTAACACCTGCTACACAAATGTATTCACCCTCCGAAATTAGATGGTACTGGAAAGTGTTTTTCCTATACTTAAGGTGTAATACTTTTGTTCCATGAGCTCAGAGCAGCAGAAGCAGAGACACTAGACTGACTCCTTGTGTAAGTAAACATCAATACAACTGCGTGGTCAGAAGCTCCAACAAGCTACACGTGGGTTACACATACAAATAAAACAATAACAATCGTAGCTCAAGATGACACTCTTCAAATTACCCTTTGAGTAATCTTGTTAGATTCGGGTTTTTGGGCTGCTTTGAAAGGAGACCATACATTACGTCGTCATACATTACGTCATCATTAAGCGACAGCCTCTCGCGTTACACGATACTTTCCCACGGAAGTATAAGATCCATGGCGCCTCCCCATTGATCTGCAACTGATGCCTATATTACTTCAGTTATCATGTCAGTAACACATGGTCTCGTTCTGAATTGTTCAGATCATAGCTCCTAGTCCCTAGCCCCTAACTCCTTTACCTTTGGAGCTACGTCACGGGGTCAACCATAAGAGTCCAAGGCAGAGAGGAGAAGGAGCTTCAGCTGCGTTTGGAGAATCCGACCATCCTAAAACCAGCGGCAAGGAGCTTCGCTGCGTTTGGAGAATCCGACCATCCTAAAACCAGCGGCGGGAACAATGGAGCAGTCACATGACACTACAGCTGTTAAAAAAACAACAACAAAAAAAAAACTTCAACACCCACAAAACCGACTACAATAAGCGCTCCACATTCTCCTCCACTGCACTAATTTTAATGAAAATTTCCACATGACGCTGTACTTAAATGACCCCCGTGTTTGAACATGAGAGAAGCTGCTGTTGAAGAAAACCCATCATGTCCATATGCGCCCATGCACAGAAGAGAATAAATATTCTCACCATCAGCTGCACAGCCTCTGCTCTGTCCTCTGTCCCAACAAATATTCCTCCAAATCCTGTCCTTTAGTGCTTCTGCTGCAGAGGATAGAGCGGAGTTTATGCAAATTGGCCATGTGGCTTTAATTTTTTGTTCTTATGTGAGCAGATCTTCCTTATGTCATTATGTAGTCTACAAATAAAGCGCGTGAAGCTGTGAAGACCCTAAAAGCTTTTATTTCCACTCTTATATAAAGTTGAGTTTGTCCAGATAGTTGTTTTGTATAATGTCTGAGACAATGAAACTTTAATGCGTTACAAACTCGCGCAGAGATCGGCCGTGTTTGGAAAATGCGCACTGTATTGTGGGATGCCTCATAGCTCCTTACCTTGTACAAATTGTAAACAAACGTTACAACTTATGACGCCATACGCCAGGGGTCTTACACATATTCAGATATTTTGTAATTCCTACTTGCAGTAACTTTTTTCACAGCCTTTTTGTTTGTGGAGCCACTTAAGGAAGAAAAGAGTGTCGCCATAGAAATGTGTACAATTTGTTTACTATATTTACATTTGTGCAGGTAGAATTTTGCCCACATAATTAACAGATTCATAATGAAACACAGTTCATTTTTTGTTTGCTTGTGGAAGAAACAAAATACCACATTCTCCCATTTCAAAATAAAGTCCTTATGGAGATGTCCAATGATATATCTGCTGAAGTATTTCCGGAATGATGTGGAGCACGAGCAGATCCAAAAAAAGATGAACAGTCTCTGGATGATTTTCACAGAATGAGCACTTCACATCAGTGTCCCTCTTAAATTTAATCATACAGTGAATAGCAGGATAATATCTGTGGATCATTTAAAAAATAATCTTTTACCTTGTTTGTTATTAGATATTTGTTGGGGATTGTCCAAACTAATTTCCAATTAATATCTCTCACAAAACAATTTCAATATGATACTCCATGTGGGACAGTAATAAGTTCTCTCTGGAATAGTTTATCAAATATTCTTGTTAGTTTCTGAGTGAAGTAAAGCAGATTTTTCCCAATTTCAGTGTCTACAGGACTGGGCAGAGAGACAAGGGGCAAGTGTAAATGTGCACTTTGGAATAGATTTATGCCAGTTGATATGGCATCGAAAAGTATCATAGCTTATTGTTTTGACGTAATGGAAAATTCATACAAATTTTGTTAGGAATTCCAAGTTGCCCCTCACTGTTATAAAGCTGTATCACAAAGGTAATCTGTTTCTCTATCGAGTTGGGAAAAAATAATGCTTTATGTTTGTATAAAATATCCCTATTGTTCCTTTTATGGTGAAAAATGATGTTTATAGATTATGGACTGTGCTAAAATAACTTGACTGTGGAACAATGAAAGTTTTTAAGCAAACTTGTCCAAATTCTAATTACAACCTAATATGAAATTTAAGCCACCAAACCTAGAGAAAATGTAGTGAGGGATAAAATTCCATATTAGACTATTCAGACAGCCCTTATCATGGCAGACGGTGACGCACATCCGGTTTCAGCTTCATGGCCAATTTGACGAATTCGGAACAAGCCATTTACTCATGTCATGCACGTCTAAGGGCCAGACAGCACTAGCCTCGACAGAAACAGATTCCAAGAGCTTCTGACCCCCTCTGCCCAGACATGGATCTCTCATAGTTGCACTTAAATGTACTTGAAATTTGGTGTTTTGTATTTTTTTTTCATTCTTTCCAAGAGCATTCACACAGTCATACAAACGCATCACTTTCCTTTATGACTTACTTACGAATAAACAATGTAGAAGAATTTAAAAAGGAATTAATGTTGTAACCTAAAAATGCTGCACACAGCACAGTAAAAGTCATTAGCACCCTAGATAAATGATAAAATACTGCTGTAAGAGTTGATATATTATATATTTATATATTGACAAATGACAATGAGCAATATTCAGTCTCCAGAGAGTGACCCATCTGTAAAGGCACAATTTACAGTGTAAATAGTGAAAACTGTGAAATGTCCAAATTGTAATTGACCACTGATCAGGTCATTGTGGCTCCATGTTTCAGAACAGTCTATGCAAATCAGAACATCACAACTTTAGTCTGTTTGGGCTTGGCTTTTTTCACTGGCATGTGCACATCTTCATGGTCCGCACTCATATTGTTGGATAACCAGTTTAGTGTCATGGTGTTTGCTGAAACAAATAGGTAAGTACAGTTAATAATGGTTGTAACGAGGTCCAACAATTAGCAGAAAATTAAAATACACACTTGATGCCTGGTGCTCTGGACAGTCTTTCTGAAAATGCTCCACAGAACCACAAACACGACAGCATCCTCCTGCACATTCACATATAGTACAATTAATCACATATATAATGTGAAAAGTATTATTTACAAACAAAACACACTTGATTTTGATTACCTTGTGCATACAGCCCTTTTGGGTTATCTGGGCAGGAGCGTGACAAGTGTCCAGTTTTTCCACAGATGAAACATTTTGCAAATGGATAATCTCCTACAGTGAAAATGAACACAAAGGGCAGTACTTAGTCGACTTCACATATGCGTTGTGCATCACCATAAACTAAAAGGGGATGTGGCGTGGCACTATGTTTTGACAATGTATCTGACCCAACTTTCACTCTCAAAACCACAAGCTCTCACAAAAACATTTACAGAGAAGTACTATTAAACTGTGTGTTGGCACATAAAAAGGGCAGATTATCTCTCACTCCCAAATTTACAGCTAACTCTCTACATAAAATATAGAATGTTGTATAAATAAAATACATGCCTTTTCATACCTTCTCCTGTTATTTGTATACAAAAATGCAAACAATCCAAATAAAATGAATTTGTCAACTAAGCCACTTAAATCCCACAGTCCTACATTAGTGTAGTATTATTAACATCAAGTTTGAGCAATCTTTTGTCGCTTGTGTGCCTCACCTAAAGCGGGGTCTACTTTAGCTCTACACTTCTGAATTTCATGTTCAGTTGAGCCGCAACGGTAACAAATGCCTCTGCCCATCTCCTCATCTCTGTCAGCCTCTGGACAATCTGCTAAACCATGGCCTGGTTTTCTACAGTTAAAACAAAGCTGAAAAGAGAGAAAGACAGATATTACCAAACAATAAATATAAAAACCAAGGCATTTTTATATAATATTTAAAAATATATAAAAAGGTATTCACCATTTTATTTTTCTTGTCCTTTTGTCGTTTAATCCTTCGGTCTTCCCTTCTCTGATCTTTTTTTAAAGCAGTTTCCACCTCCTCTGTGAAATCCAGTTCTCGTGGCTGAATTTCTTTTTCAGTTTTGGGCTGCAGCTGGCCACTCTGCTGGAGATACTCCATGAAGCCGTTTACATCCTCACTGACATAGTCCTTTTTACGATTCGGTTTCTTTAAAGCAGCGCCCTGGGGCTGAGTCCTCCGCAGGTGTTCTTTCTGAAGTCCTTTTTCAGATTTTGAGGAGTTTGTGGAGCTGCCACTGGCATGTGCTGCTGCAGCAGCCTCCCCTCGCCCTCTTGTTCTGAGCTGGCTCCATGGAGTGGCCTCAGATGGTTTGTTTCGGTGGACGTTGTTAGCTCGGGCCCACCTCGTCATGGTCAGACTGCGCCGGTAATCGGTTCAACAGTCTAAAGGAACAATAGTATTAACAGGATTCCACACTTTGCTTGAAATCATTTTCCAGGAATTTTCCAGGACATTTTAGTTATGTTATCACGGCATCTACAAACGGATTACCCCCTTTTTATTTTAATAAAAGATGTATGAAAGATGTGGTCTAAGTCTGTACATGTCCACAATTATTACATATGAATTATACACAAAGGTAAACACACTATATTTTGTTATGTAAATGACCCAAAAATATCTCTAATTAGATGGAGAACACATGTGAACCCAATCATATCGTCTTAGAATAGCCGGGGAAGATGATCATAAACTAGTGTCAGTGAATCTTTATACAAATTGAAAGAAGTCGACTTACTCCGCACCTCGGAAGTTAAGTAGCAGAAGTAGCAGCGGATCTAAAGGTTTCCTTCCCCGCAACTATTGACTCATATAACACTTATTTCTACATACTAGAATAAAACATTATTATGCAACATCCATTAAGTAATAATAAACTCGGAATGGATTAAGACAGTTTGGAGTAAATGCCTCTTCGCTTTTCCACGTGCTGTTTTGACGGAAGTTGTGCTCTTCTTCTTCTTTATTCACAAATACGCGCTGTCTTTAGGACATGCGCTACAGTGACCTCTAGTGTTTACTATCGGCAACTTTTAGTTCTTCAATTAAGTTGATTTACAAAAAACGAGTACCTTTTATCAATTATCCACTGTATTCTGATAATATTGTGTGTACCCACAGTACTACAGCACTTTGCAATTTAGGAGCATTACTTTGGTTGTACTGTCAAAAGGGAAGCAGGCAGCGCACGTAGAAAGACGCACAGGTGAGCCTCGTTTAGTCAGATTGTGAGAGAAGCTGAAAGGAGTTTTTTAGCATCACCCAGAGAAGACCTTGGCGAAAATGCATCTTTGGCTCTTAAATGTAATTATTTATTTTGGGTGGCCTCCTCACGGTAAGAGATTCAAAGCTTTAATTGTTGTCTGTAGGATAGTTTAGTAAACGTGCTTTTTATGTTGCAGTTAAATCAAGCCCAGTAAATAGGGGAAATTCCACAGGTAACACACAATTATAGTCTTTTGATGATTGGTTGTACTACTTGGTTTCTTGTAATATATTTAGGCTTTTTATTACAGAACTCTTTTTTGATGGGGTCCTCAAAACCTTGCAAACTATGAAAGACAGCCCTGAGACTGTCGAAGGTAAATTGCCATATGCTTCCTTAGACTCACTTCAAGCAATGAATTTATGGTAAAATTTTCCAGAGCTACACTCAGATCATTATCAAGTGGAAGAAGGAGACATTCTACAGTTCGTGAGTGTGCATTTATCAAAATCAATCGATGTCTCAGTATCATGACTCCAGTGTTGTTGCTGTGCAGACTGACAGGAATGCAGTGCAGTCTATCTGGCCAACACACGCCATACCATATCAGATAAACGTTGACTTAAGTAAGCAGAGTTACGTTTGACCATAGACGAAAGGACTGTTGTAATTCTCTTCCCTCTTTACAGGTAGTCGTACAGATGACATCTTAAGTGCAACAAAAATGATTTCGGATAAAACTTGTGTGACGTTTCATCTGCGCACAATTGAGACTGACTTCATTCATTTCAAATACAGTCCAGGGTATGTTCCATCTCGCAAGGATTAATTTGAACTGTTTGGTAACTTTCTTTATCGTATTTTCTAGCTGTGCATCTTATGTGGGCTTCATTGGTGGAGACCAGCCAGTATATATTGGGTCTAAGTGCAACGTGGGAAATATTGCTCATGAACTTTTGCACGCGCTTGGCTTCTATCACGAGCACACGCGTATGGACCGGGACAATTACATTACAATTCAAATCAACAACATCGTAAAAGGTAAAAACATAAAATTTTATATCTGTTCTATTTTAGTGGTTTAAATATCAGTTTCTGCATCCTCCCCTATTCGCTGCAACCTTAGATGCACCTTGGTCCTCCTGTCTGGCTTTAATTGTCTGGCAGATTGTTGTTCTAAATAATAACTGCATGTTTTTGTGAGTTGTTTTCAATTGAATTCTTGTGCTTCAGGAACTGAACAGAACTTTGTTAAGCGACATGGCGACACCTTGGATCTCCCTTATGACACTGCCTCCATATTACACTATGGAAGGTAATGAATTCATGTTAATAAATTAAGGATTTTAAAGCCACATTTTCCCATAGCTTAATATCAGTTATTCATTTCTTCCGTTGTTTGGCATTTAGTGGATATTTTTCATCCAATGGCTTACCCACTATTGTACCTCGCCATACGACCAAAGAGATGGGGCAGAGGGTGAGGCTGACAAAGTTCGACATACTGAGGGTTCGGTTGCTTTATGAGTGTGGTATGTAGTTCACACATGTTAGATTAATAATAAATGTTCTTCTGCAATAACTAATCATCCCTTTGCAGATTCCTCAAGAAATGTAACTGAGAGAAACCGGGGTCCTGGAATAGGCAAACGATGATGTCCACAACACTCCGCAACTGCACCGCTTCAACTACACTCCTCCACTAGGTGGTGCTGAAACACAGTGTAATGGGCTAATAACGTTTTCATCTGTGAATTTATTTTACAAAGTTTTTCTGTTTTGTTGTTTTAGGTAACGTTGAGTAAATTGGTTTTAAAGGGGACACACGCCTATTATGGAAAACTACTTTCATGAGCTTTTAAATCATTAGTTCATCAAGTTGTATTTGGTCTGATTGATGCATGTTTGAGTCCTGCACTCAGGGCTTACAATGCTCAAAACATTTCTGTTTTCACTTGGCCTATCCCTTATCTCGCCTTCAGCTCCATACTTGCTTGAAATTATTCATACTCCGGGTCATACGTGTAGGG
>KN481252.1:95336-102836 GCA_000787095.1 Periophthalmodon schlosseri
ACTGACATTTTTCAACAATAAAAACACGTAGGCTAAGTGAAAATCTGCTTCTGGTCATGGTGAAATTTATGAAAAAGCGGGGCCTGTCAGTTCTGCAGTTTTGAAGTCACTGGACCGGTTTCTATAATTAAGCCGTTTTAGATTAGTTTGGTTTAATACTAAATGAAACTAATTTGATTTGCACAAATGAAACTTTCTGATATCAGTAGCTTTCACTCAGTGGATACATCAGTAGTCTACACTGTGTGGCTTCACTTTTCTTTTGTGAAATGCCTCATTTTGAATCACACATTTGATTAATTCGGGATGGGCTCTCCGAACAGTCTCCCATCTGTTAATTAGCCCACTTATGCATCACCGCAGAAATAAAAGTAGTTGTATTCAAACAAATCTTCTCAATCTTTCCATGAAACCACCATCTATCTCCAAGGTTATGTCCCCATTCTGCCAACACAATAGTAAACGTCTGCACTTACCACACTGTTAACTTCACTGTTTATTTGATGGCTCATATCAAGTGTAAATGTCAGAGCAATTTTCCGTCATTACCCTGTGTAGCAATGCATCAAAAATATATAAACATTTAGCAAATAGAGAGTGATGGTTTTGGAAATTCTGGTTTTGAAAAAATAGCCCCTCCCACCCCCCTCTCTTTTTCTTTTTTTCATATTTTTGGATGGGATTGGTTCAAAAACGGGTCGGCCACAAACCATATTTTATTGCTGTCATCTGTAACAATATGTAATACTAGACAATAGCAACTGAAGTTGCACTGCCTGAAAATGCAGCTTTTGTGGAGGAGGGTCTGCCACCAGCCTGTTTCCATGGGATGTTATTGCGTTCCCTGGAATGTTCCACAGTATGACATTAATAGTATCTGCGGGACGGGGTCAAGCAGGTGACATCACCAGGCTAAGTTACTGGTAAGATCTGTGGAGAGACAACGAGCACACACATAAGTAGGCTTATTTTTTGTTTTTGTTTTTTTTTTAAACTAACTGGTATTTGCGAGCAATAAAAACGCAAGTAAGTGAAATAAATACAAATGGAAGTCCAGGTTAATGCCATACTGTGAAAAGTTCCAATCAAAGCGATCAGTGACAGTCTTCGGTCACACACTAGGATCCTGCCAGTGTCATGTGAAGCATTGATTTAGGCTGTGGTTTCACTTTAGGATCAGTGAGTGACTGCTGAATGCTGCGAAATGGGGAAACATGGAGAAAAGGAAAACTGACTCGGTTAAAATTGGTTAAAATATTAAAATTCATCATCCTGTGCATGCATTTATCCATCCTCCAATTTTCACTCTGATTCCCACCGAGTCTGAGTGAGGGCAGTTTAGGTCCAGCGCAGCCGTGCGCAACGTGCGTCCTCGTTGATCCGCTAACGTCCGCATTAACTCTGTGCTTCTCTCTCTCTCCTGCACACACTTTTCCTCTCTCTTCTCCGCCAGCAGATCTGTCTCCAGAGTCCTAGGAGAATGACAGTTCGGAAGAAGCACAGATGTGGATTTATGCATACATTGATTTCATTGATGTTTTAATTTGATTTTTATTTTGGGTCATTTATAGCCTAGTCTTGTGACAAGGGAGAAGAAACTTGTATTCTTTTTTATTATCTCTTACTTGATATGATGCACTTTTGAAATTGTTAGGCACATCTTGCACTTCCTTTTGAGGAGAAAAGGGGAGATGGGTATCTCTACTGAATATTTGACTCTTGACTTCTGGTTTAAAGTCAAGATGACTTTTAGGCTCTGTGAGGAAATGCAGATCCATTCAGTTCAACTTCAGCACTCATATTGCACAGTGAGTAGGCTATTTTTATTTTAATTTCTTGGATTATTTTTAACAATTTGTTGTAATTTGTCTTGTGTCTATCTCTTACAGAAGTTCTTCTTGTGACTTTGTCATTGGATCTTTATACTGCATTGGACATGATGTGTGTGTCCCAATTCTAAATATGCTTTTCCAAAGAAACCCTGTTTATAACTTGTAAGGACCAGGACTCTGTAACCATGGCAACTGCCCCAGACACACCCTGCCTTTCTGAGCTTGGGGCGCTCCTCTCCAGGAACAAAAGCGTCATCACCCAACCCTGTAACCAGAGCACTGTGAAGATCCCTCACTACTCGCCACAAGCCACGGCTGCCATTGCCATTTCAATCACGTTTATGATGATGGTGACTATTGTGGGTAACATTTTAGTCATTATTGCTGTACTCACATCTCGGTCCCTAAAAGGGGCTCAGAACCTGTTCTTGGTGTCTTTGGCTGCTGCGGATATTTTAGTAGCAACTCTTATAATCCCCTTCTCTCTGGCCAATGAGTTGCAGGGACACTGGGCATTCAGTTCACTTTGGTGTGAGATCTACCTGGCGCTGGATGTTCTCTTCTGCACCTCCTCCATCGTGCACCTGTGCGCCATAGCTCTTGACCGCTACCTGTCCATCTCTAGGCCTGTGTCCTATGGCACCAAACGCACCCCTAAACGTATCAAGGCAGCTATTGTTATTGTTTGGCTCATATCTGCAGTTATATCATTCCCACCGTTGCTTACACTGGACAAGAGCGAAGGAGGTGAAGAAGTGTGTGAACTAAACGATGAGCGCTGGTACATCCTCTACTCCACTATTGGTTCTTTCTTTGCACCTTGTGTTATCATGATTCTTGTCTATATAAGAATCTATCAGATCGCCAAGAAGCATACCCGCTGTCCACCCGGCCAAAACCACAAGCCAGTGCCAGGACCTGCTGCAGCCCACGAGCAAGTGCAGAGGGCAGCTGACGCGGGACAACAAAATGGAGATAAACAGGACTTAAATGGAGGCCAACAGCAAAAGGTCCTGAGCAAGATAACTCATTTAGATTCTACCCAGGCATCACAAACTAAAATGCTTGTAAACATTACAAAGCAGGATGCTCAACAAAATCCAAATTCAAGTAATGCTACGATCCAGAAATCCCCCTCCTCTCCTTCAATCCCCCAACACGACAGCCAAATCCTTTCAGCTGTTCCACCCAAAGAGACGGAGGAAGACAAAGCAGACAAGGTGTCCAGCTCTGACTCTGAGGTGGAGTTGCAAATGGGAGTGAAAAGTAATGATGATGAAGAAGAGGGAAAAGAAACAATGAAGACCAATGAGCAGGGTCTGGTGTTTTCCAAAACTAAAGGATTCAGAATACACGTCCTAAACTTGGCATGTAGATACAAACACACAATGGCCACGCAGGCTGGTTCCAAAGTGGTGGTAGAGGAGAGTCCAAACATCCAAGGGACTCCAACGTCACGGCGCAAAGCCATGGTGAACAGAGAGAAGCGTTTCACCTTTGTTCTAGCAGTGGTCATGGGGGTCTTTGTCATCTGCTGGTTCCCATTCTTCTTCACTTATTCCCTGCAGGCTGTATGTCCAGAGACATGCACCATTCCTAACCCCCTATTTAAGTTTTTCTTTTGGATAGGTTACTGCAACTCCTGCCTCAACCCGGTCATTTACACGATATTTAACAAGGACTTCAGGAGGGCTTTTAAGAGGATACTGTGCAGAGACACTAAGGGTACGTTTTTCTAGAAACAATGAAGTGCATATTAAACTCATTCAACCACAGACTATAGTAACAGCTAATGCACACTTCTGCATCAATAAGAAACATTTATTTGTATTTATTATTGTGCTCCGCCAGTGCAATGTTAGCAAACATTTCTGAAAGCAACAGTCAAGTGGCTGAATCAATCTTCTTTAATGCTATTTCAGGCAAGCTTGTAATTATATATACAACGACTGGAGAAGAAATTATTTGATTATATGTTGAAATCAAAGCCAAATGGATACAGGGTCTGTGTTCAGTCACTTGAAGACTATAAAACTCTGTGAGTGCCCTGTTTGTGTGGCAGAAGAAAACACAGGGCCGCGGGGCTTATTGGAAGAGAGCAAATATCTCTAAGTGTTCTCGGTGGCAGATGAAAACGGCTCAGAGAACAGGAGGCTGCATGGGAAATGGGAGTTCAGCACCTTCAGCTGGAGCTGAGGCTGGAGACATGAACAGTGATGGATTGAATTTTTTATCTAGTCTGAAGCTTGAGATGTCAAACCTCTGTCTGTGTATCCAACACAGAAGACTGTGGTGAGACGCGTCTCAGAGCAGAATGGTTATTAATGTGCAATATTCAATAAACAAAACAGAGGTGAGATAATAAGTGCTCAGCAGCAATACACTGAACTCAGAGCTGGCCCCAGCGACTTGTCCCTGTACGCTCTGTTTAACTCTACATCCAAAAGTGTTTTAGTGTGTGTGGAACTGGCTCTCTTGTATTAGTCTATTATTCATAAGTGTAAAATTATAAACCAACTATTTGAATGCAACTTTGACCACACCAGTATTGCATTAAAAGATTCACACAGACATACTATTTGAATTAAATTAATTTTCAACTATTCAATAAGGATATTTGCCTCAAAGTTATATTTGTTAGTGCATCTTAGTATTTTTCTACATCCGCTCCGTTATTTGTGTACTAAATTGTGAAGTGTTAATTATAATAATTTTATGACAGTGTTTTGACTGGAGCACAAAGTTCAGAAACTGAATGTTGTGGCCTAAGTGCACTTCTTTGTAATACTCCATTTGCATGTGATGTGGTCAGAGGATCTTGCCTTTGTATATATGTTTAAACCATGCATGTTGTTAAAACCAATATACATTATGGGTCAGTTCTAATGAATAATGATTTGATTTGATAATGCAGGAGCTTTGAAATGTCGCATGTGATTGTAAAATGAGTGAATGGCGATACAAAGTGTATTAGGTGTGGTTAATCCCTCTACCAATAAAACCATATGCTTTTGACTTTCAAGAAATTTCTTGAGTATTTTGTGAAATATGATCATGTTTTATATTATCACAAGTAGAATAACAGAAGCAGAATCAGTAGCCTACACAGTTCGGCTGTGTGTGAGCAGACACAATTTATAATCCATCCATTGTAATTACTTAACAACATAAATCCAGGTTGGATTTTTTACTCTGTAACACTGTATGACTCTGCAGTGATGTATATGTGTATGCATTTATTTTGAAATGGACAATGAAATGTTGAAAAAGACATGGTTTTACCAAAGCTTGGGTATACGAGCCGAGTGGGTGGGAGAGCACTTACAGAGCAAAGAATAATGGAATCATGTCATTTGCCTTTGCTTTCTGTCGGAGATGTTTTCCTAATAAGCTTTGTCTGTTTGATCTTTACAACCTCTGGGAAAAAGAAAACAAATAACTAATAGATGTCATCATGCTTGTTATTTGACCAACAGGTTGCGTTTTTATTTCAAATGAATTAAAATTTTGTCTTTCACTAGTCAAGTCAACAGGCACTTTAGACATTTAAATAATAACATACTGTACAAGAAAATGACCTAATTAATTTGTGTATTTATGCTGACAAATCCATAGCTTCAAGGAAATCATCTTAATGCCTTTTTTACGATGTCATATTAAGCTGCAGTAATGTGATGTCGTTTGTCAGTCTGCACAAGCTGCAGGGGTTCACGTCTCACTTCAGTCAATACTTATACATGTCAAACGTTTACATTTTTGTTTTTATTTGTGCAAGAAATCCAAGTTTGTGATTTACACCTTGGACATGTTCACAGGCTTCCACACGTCCACAGTACAATCATCTTTTAATAGCTATGTTATGAGCATAAGAGTTTGTAACATGAGAATTCATAAACACCTGGAAGGAGAGATGCTATAAATAATTTAGCCCAATTACATATTGATGTGTTGTGGTCATAAAGATTCCATTGCGTGGCACTTATTTAAACTTGTAAGCAGTTTCCAGCATTTCCCATGAGCCTTGTATGTGGTCACTGTTTTAACTTGTGATGTGCACGTACCTGTGTCAATAATGCATGTGTTCACGTTAGGTGGAAATGTGTACATGAGAGTGTGAGCCATAGCCTTGTGTGCTTCAGGCTTCATTTGAACATATTAATATATCATATGTGTCACAAAATTGGTATAAACCCATAGTCTGCTTCATAATATAGGAAATAAAACGATGCAGCCACAGAGTCCAATTTAAATATAAATTACAATACATCAAATACAAGTGCTGTATTAACTTCTAAATCTGTTGATGGGTTCTGCATCTCTATTGAAGACTTCATATACTGTTAATTCAAGGCCCACAAGGTTCACACAAAACTGACTCTGAGCAAAGTGTTCAGTGTTTCAGTCTATCACCATAACATGAAGTGACTTGTTTTTGTCTTTTTTTCTTCCTTTGCTTTGCATGACCCCTCTTCATGCTGTGAGCTACTCTTCTCGCTGACTTGGACTCAGGTTGGTAGAAGCCAGTGTCCTCTGGAGGATCTGGAGGAGGAGCTGACATTAGGCATCAGGTGTGTGTGACTCACTGTAATCATCATGGTCATGCAGCTTCTCCAACATGAAGGACATAGACACACACAGTTCTCGGAGGTATCATTCGCCATAGCTACTGGGCAGTTTTTTTGTATTTGGACGATGTTGACATAATTAAAGGAATTGTGTGAGATGGAGGCAGTGCTGTGTACTGTGTGTGTGTGTGTGTGTGTGTGTGTGTGTGTGTGTGTGTGTGTAATAATGTGATTGAGTTAAAACAAATAAGGATGTTATCCCATTAGAAAGTAGCCATAGTGCTGGAGGCTCTGCGCTGACATGGTTAAATGTCAGAGCAGATCTCAGTACAAACTAATAGGATGAGAGTGAAGGGACATAAAAACACGCCCACACACCTTTAGCTGGCCAATAGCGTGTCATTATGTTATGAAGGATCCCAAAGTGTTCCCTGACCAGCCAAGAGATCCTTAAAACATGCTTACAATCAAAGCCCTAGTTACTTCAGAATATTACTACATTAAAATGCAACAAAAATAGTTTTTACAAATTCTTCTTTGTCTTCCACCATATACAGGGTCACAGAGGCAGAGATGCCCAGACTTCCCTTTCCACCCTCACGTCCTCCAGCTCTTTCGGGGGAATCCCAAGGCGTCCTCAGGCCAGCTGAGAGACATAGTCCCTCCAGCATGTTCTGGCTCTTCCACGGGACTTCCTCCCGGTGGGACATGCCCCAGGGAGGCATCTGAAGGCATCCAGAACAGATGCCCGAACCACCTCGGCTCGCTCCTCTTGACGTGGAGCAGAGGCTCTACTCTTGAGTTCCTCCCATGTGACTGAGCTCCCCACCCTAGCTCTAAGGAGCACCCAGCCACCCTGTGGAGGAAACTCATTTCAACCGCTTGTATCTGCCATCTTGTCCTTTCAGTCATTACCCAAAGCCCATGATCATATGTAGAGCTTTGCCTTTCAACTCAGCTCCTTCTTCACCCGTCTTCAACAGTTTGACACAGCGACCACATCACTACAGACGCTGCAAACTCTGTGATACTTGAACTGCTCCACTTACATACAAAAACTATATCATTTGAAAGAATAACAGTGAATAGTGAAGGTGCCACAA
>KN481252.1:107836-109305 GCA_000787095.1 Periophthalmodon schlosseri
GAAGAAAACTAATATCACAAGGGCTGCACTGCCTTTCCATCAATGTCATCAGCCATGAATCTAAACGAAGCTCTCTTCCCGTCAGGTCAGTGTCAACGCCCGATAGAACTATACACATTCAGCTATAGCTTTTGTAAACTTCACAGCTAAGCATATTGCAGTCTGGCCTTTAATTTATCCCAAAATTAACCTGAGAGAGGCCAGACTGAAATATGTAGCGTTCTTGAGTCACGTTCTACGCGTGATCAATCTGGGAAGGTTCACGTTGAAACTAATCCGGAAAAGGCAGGGCAAGCAGAAAAAACTGAAAAATCAGACTTTTACTAAATCCAGGTGAGAGAAAAGTACAGCCATCTTTCTCGTCGATTTATGATAGTTTGAGTGGTTAAACGTAAGGATTCATTTACATCACAAAATAAGATTTGTCCCAACAATGCCAGAGTGTACAAACCCAATTTAAGCAGTGCAAAAATGTCACCCAGGCTCATTATTGACCAGCAGAGGCAGGTTCTGTTTATATCTCTTTAATTTCAACAGTTACATTCATTTGTATACACTAAAGAGTTTTGTTACCGTGTTTATTTTGTTACCATGTTTATTTTAGATTGGCTCTCATTGGTTCTGTGATGGAAATGTATTTGTTTTCATGTTGTGAAGAAAATAGTCATATGTCTTTGAGTAAATGCATTTGATCTGTGTCAGTCTGTCAGAGACCCAGACCAGACATGAACACGTGTGAAGGCTCTGACCCATCCTCCAGGAAAGCCTTCGTTGTCTTATCTGTCCTCAGTTGTAAAAGTTCATTATCACAGTTCCATTCAAAGATCCAAGTAACACAGTACAGCTGATACTACTCCAGACTGGATCCAGACCATATAGGACATTTACCCTAATCCAACCACAGCTGCTAATTTATAACATGTGTCTTTCAAATGCAGATATCTCTCATATTTTACATACAGAACAAAATATATAACGTCTTTTACCTACAAGAGTTGAGTACTTGTTGATTCTGCAGAAACTCCTGCTGTGTCTCAGTTTTTTTTATACTCGTAATCCGCCATGTTTGTTTTGACATGAACGGACTGTAGGTTTCTCTCATTGGTTAATCAATCACAGGACAGGATATGATTCCAGGCCCACACGTCTTTGTTAACTCAGGTCTTAAATCCGTTGCCATGTTTGTTTTGGTTCATTAGGAGTGCTTAACCTTTGGCTTCCTCTCAAACCCCAATGCTGCTCTGTGATTGGTCAGTTGCTCCAACTCACTGGTGGTTTGGGCTCTAACGCAACAGCGGAAGATTCTTATGAGTTAGTGAATTCACAAACTGTTCAGTCCCACCTTGAAATTTCTTTTAAAACTGCATCAGAAGGACTTACTCAGTACTGAATAAATACTAGAGAAAATGTGAGAAATATCATAAACAGAATATTTTTCTTTGACGTTTAGTTTAGTTTATTCGGTCATT
>JACM01034508.1:0-16445 GCA_000787095.1 Periophthalmodon schlosseri
TACAGATAAGTTGCTGTTTAATCAAATTAAATCTAAATCTTGGTATTAGAATATACTTTGAGTAAAGTTAAGAATACAGTTC
This sequence comes from Periophthalmodon schlosseri, assembly GCA_000787095.1. Taxonomy (NCBI): domain Eukaryota; kingdom Metazoa; phylum Chordata; class Actinopteri; order Gobiiformes; family Gobiidae; genus Periophthalmodon; species Periophthalmodon schlosseri. The sequence goes on from JACM01034508.1 coordinate 83, forward strand.
AGCATATGGACCAGAGTAAATATGACTTCAGTGTATTGTACTGGTGGTGATTCATGTCATGATACAGTGTGCATACATGTGGTTAATTCTCATAATATCTGTCAGATAAATACCATTTCATCCATGTCCATGTTGTAGCTGTACAGATCCATTTGGTGGAGGATCCTGGTGTAGGTAGTTGGACGCACTTCTCTCTCTGAGTCATGTGAAGTCTTGCTGTGCGCTGCCTGCGTGTTGGTACCAGATGGTCTGGCAGAGGCACCTTGTCGCTCGGCTGTGCTCTGTGCCAGCTCCTGTTGGCCAAAACCAAACCAATCACAACTTCTTTCAATCCGGCATGTTCTGCATTTCTTAATCAGCCATTTTGGTGTGTTAAATTTGAAAAAAAAGATACCTGCATAGAGTTGTAACTCACAATGTCTATAATGGTTAAACTAAAGATAAACATTATTTTTCCCTCATCAAAAACATGCCTGAAGTGGTGTTATATGTCATCCATGCATGTTTGACCAATCTTGTGATCTCTCCCGGCCAGGCATTTGAGTAGGCAAGAGCTAGGGAATTAGGTTGTTGAATATCAATTGCATATATAAAATATGTTGTCTTCCCAACCCTTCTTCTCCAATCCAAAACCAATTTTACATGTTGTAGTTCCTGATATCCCATTTTTCCCAATGTTAAAAGGCAATTGAGCTTTGTGAAAAGAATGTAACTATCTCTCACACATATTTTTATTTCAATTTTTTTTTCAACCAGAAAGTTGATGAAGAATCTGTAATGAATTTAGACTTGGTGAACTGTCAGAAGGTCAGGAGGAGGAGGAGACTGGGGTCACTGTGGAGGACAGATACAATGGACACAGAGCCATAGGGTCTTCACAGTGGTCCTTATAACCACATTACATTAGTGCGAACAAGCTGCAATAAGTGACACTGTCATTAACCTCTGCCTGGCCTATAAATCAACATGGATTCATGCAAATTAGACTGAGTCCCCAGATTACTGACACCAAAGAACCTCACATTTATGCCATTGTAAATCATATAGAGAGGCAGAGAAATGCATATACTATTGTGAGTCATAAGATACAGAAATAATATGTTTTTTAGATTTAGTGTTTGTGAGGCCTTTTGCAGTTTGTATATTATCAACCGAAACTGCATTTTGTTTGCCTGTCTCCTTTCCTTTCAACATTTCCCTCATGCTTGCTAGGGTATTATCCATAAAATGAATGAAAATAGAACCATTTTTATAGTGTATTGTCATTAAAGCTCAGCACAAACCGATATTTTCTTTGGACTGATCACCCGACTAAAGAAAATAAATACAGCTTTTTCAAACTCTCTGTTGTAGATTTGCAGTGAATGTTCATTAGCATAATTTACATGTAAAGCAGTGTATTGTTTAAAGTCATTTTATATGTCTGGGTCTTACATAGTGGCCCCAAAGTATCAGCTATATTGGCCATGTTTTTTTGGATTCTTAATAAACAAAATCAGCACTGGACATGAACAATAGTCCATATTATTAAATGTAATTATTTTTCAATTTTGGCAGTGACCTCCATTTGTGTAATTATACTGCACCTGTGCATCTGGTCAGACATAACAGTGCCATGTTTGTGCTGTAACTCCACAAGAGCTGCAGTTTTGGAAATGCACTGATCCTATAATCATCACAACTGATTGATTTACTCTGCCCAGTGAGTCCTGCCTTGAAATTATATTCAAACATAGCAATACCAGGCTACAGTCTCCATAGAATACGAGCCAAGTTGATGAATAATCGCATATTTCTTTCATAGAGACAGTTCCATAATGACTGTTATGACCAGCAGGTGTAATATCCCTGTGTGTTCGTTTATGTGGATATTTTGAGGCTCTTTTGGTCTTGGCTCCTGCTTGAACAGTGTGTGGGCAGCACGCAGAGGCACGGGCAGCTGCTGTGTCTCCATGGTGGTCGGTAGGAGAGACAGGAGAGTAGTCCATATTGCGTGTGACTTTGGAAAGGTAGCAGATATGGCAGCGTGTTGCAGCCATCTGTTACTGAAGCTACAGCTAACGTGCGAACAAAAGAGAGCTGCACTATTCGAGGCACTAGCTAGGCCCCAGCTCTGCTATTGTCCTATAGGCAGCAGGATGGATACAAATGTCTATCCACCTTCCTCGTCTTTGCTATTCATCATTCTTATTCTCTCACTGATTTAATATGTGAAGGGCTGGAATCGACTATAGAAATTCTTGATCAACTAAAGGCTTGTTGTGTGTGTCGATAAGACCAAAGGGGGTGCATAGCAAAGCTCTCCTAACTATCTCCATGACCCGAAAAGTAGTAAATTGGGTATTTGTACGTAAAAAGGTAGAATCATTTCACAATTCATTCCCGTATCTTCAGTTCCACACCTTCTCCTTCTTCTGGGGTCCAAATAAATCCTTTATAATGCCAATAAAATAAATAGTTGATGAATAAAATTTTGGTAGACTAAGACTGCAACTACTGATTAATTCGCTAAGCAACTAAAGGCTTACAACCGTAAACATGGGTGCCTTTCTTGACACAGCCCACCACACTTATCCAGATTTGGGGATGCCACGGAGCTTACATTGTCTTGTGACCCCTTGTTAAGTATCTACTGTCCACTGATCATGCACACTTAACTGCCTAAATTAAGGAAGTGGATTATTTCCCTTGATGATAGTAAAAAAGTGACAATGTTTTTAAGTTTTAACTTCAGGTCACTACCCCATTGGTTGAACTGGGGTTTTCTAATCAAACAAATTGGTCTTAGTCTAGGACCCATTTGACACAAGGGGCCCAGCGATGCTTCAAATCCTAAAGGGCCGACTGACGGCTTCTCAGGAAAACCTATTTCAATTACTATAAGAGCCTTGGCTTGTTTCCCTTTATCCTATTCTTTAATGGACTATGCATGTAGCCAGCCATGCAAATGACTTACACCAAGGTCTTTTCTGTTTCAGAGGCGTTCTTCTTAAGAGGGCAGGCTTGTTGTTGGCGCATGCACTCATCCTATAGTGTGTGAAATTAACTATTAAATAAAGCTACTTATCCTTGATGCATACCTGACCCTTTTGGTGAGGGCCAGGGGAAACAAAAACAGACATAATTGGGATGCAGTAAAGGCTCACCACACGTGAACTGACAGTGACTACATTATATTTCAAACTGAATTTTATATCCAGAAGACAGTTTTATTGTATATCAAAGTCAGTAAGCCTGTGTAAAGGCAATACACATAATGCATAGATTTTGAATCAGGCATCACATATTTACACATACAACTATACATGAATGATTATGAAAGATTTGGTATAATAAGTGTAATAAGTGTAACCAAATACAAGCCAGGGTAAAGACTTTCAATAATTCCTGGATGCAGAATCTTCAGGATCTATCCTATATACAGCATTCTGTCTTTTGACCATTGACCAAATCATTTTTATCCAAATTATGTTTGTTATTTTCTGAAATTCCATGAATGTATGGCATATGGTCAACTAAAACAGTGTTTAGAGCTATCGAATAGTGTGTATTCATAAGATTCTTCACCATAGTGAGGACGTATGGTCCAAACATGCAAGGCTTTTGATAGATCAATAAATAAATAGGTTATAGATTATAGGTCTATGGGCTTATCCAGGACAAGTAGTGTATTAGATTCTATTGTTTCATGTAACAAAATCAGTTGTTTTCAAACCAAATGTTCAAGGACATTGGAGAGCCCTAGTTTCTAAAACATTAAAATGGCTTATTGTTTTGTCCACAGTGCCTCATTAATTACTGTGTTTGTTTCTGTTTGGGTTAGTAGTGTTAGTAATTATCCACACAGGCTAAAGCGCAGTGGCCTTCTTCAGATGAGCTGAACTTCCATTAAAACAAACTCCTATAATTAAAATGTGTGTGTCAACAAATATCCAAAGGGCTTTTAAAAAAGTAAAGCATGATTTATATAGAGAAAACACTGGTAGTGTTGTGCGTAGATCCAATTATGGGAACTGTATGTGAAGTGTACCCAGGATAAGGTTTTGGCTGATGGGGATGATCTGATGGATTACCTGGTCATGGGATTGCATCCATTAGTAACAGTGTAATCTGCAGTGGTAAAAATAGTTCACCTAAAAACAGCAGACTAAAGTCAGAGGAAGACAAACAGCAAGTGAAAGGACTGTCAAAGTAACGTTGATGTAAATTAGTATTTTGCACCACAAGATGACCATTGACCATATTTTGAAAGACTTGATTGAAGTATTTGATGTCTCACAAAGAGAAAATCAAACACTAACTGTAAAACATTGATAATTCTCTCTGTCTGACACACAAAACAATAGGCCTGTAATCGCAATGGGATTGAAAATGCAACTTGTATGATCACAATTAGCAATCACAAAGGCTGGAATTGTTTCTGTGATCACCAAAAAATCCTATCTTAAAAGAATATAGTTTAGACATTCACAAACATGTCACTGAACACGGAAATAAATTGGATCATGTATGGAGCTCAACAGTGACAGCCTGCGCAGGTTGCCGAAGTAAATTTTACATACATTTTTTCCCATAGACTTTTCAAAAATGTTAAATATTAAGAGTTCAAACGCATTGCGGAGGCTAACTAGCTACATACTAACTAATATCCATAACGCAGTTGTTTTAAGTCCAAAAAGGCTGTTTAAAATGCAAGATTCTGCAAAATGTTTTGATAACTTCACTGTTTATAAAGCTTCAGAAACAGACTTTAAATAAAATTATAGGTCTGGTGATCATTAGTTACCACGTAGTTGATTATTCCCAAGCAACCTTTCAAACTTTTATTATTAATCTTTTTCGGAAAGTCTATAAGAAAAAGAAATGGGAAATTTAGTTCCTGAACCACGGGTTGAGCGGTCACTGTTGAGCTTCATTAGTAAATACAGATTTTTAACATAAATCGGAAATTCATTGCAATTACATTTTTTATTTTTCAAATGCCCTACAATAATAACTACAACTGGCTTTTCATAAGCAAAGGTCGTCTACAAATGGGTATAAAGAACAAGCAAGTAACAGTTGGAATAGTCTTCTTTTGCTGGTTTAGCTGAATCAACTCTTTTATGTAACTATAATAAACCGTATGCACCAACCAATCAGAAAACCTTTCTTTTCAGTAGGCTGTGTTATTTCTGCTCCTGCATGCACTTTCCATGTTTTTAAGAGCGCGACTTCAACTATACAGCATTTTTGATCAGTATGCTCCGGCCATAGAGCTACACTAGGCCTCTAAGGGAAGTAGCACCATAAATTCTTTAGCATGAGCTACACTTAGCCTTGCTCTCTCATCACGCTTGAAAGAACTCAAGCCCAGCAAGCGTCCATATTTGAGGCATATAGTGTACCACCTATCTATAGACTGGCATACCACTTTAACTGTGCTAAAGCTATGCATTTAGATACAAGCACGGAACATAAGCCTGCTCACTCCTATGAAATATTTAAACAGTTTTTAGCCAAAACGTAAAAAAAAAAAAAAAAAAAATGTACCCATGGAAAGTATGATTATAATTTTTTTGTGTTTCCTGATACACAATTTTTAGCAGTAAGTAGTAAGTTGATGAAACTGAAATTGTGTATTCATTTTACTCCAACAGCGCCTTGCTTTGTGGATATTGTGTTAACTTCAATACATAGCAATAGTTCTAGTTAATTCTGTATGAGTTTCAGAGCTCCCAGTTGGCTCATGCACCCAACCCAGTTCTAACCATCTCATCAGTAGCATCTCTCTGCTCAACAAAACTAAAGAGCAGATAGGAGGAATCTGAGGGAATTTTCAATGTCTTTCTCTCCGCCTGTGGTGAACACTGTGCTAGGATCGGGGGGAGATGGGGCGCCGGTTGCTTGGAGACAGGGTTGTGGTTGCCTTAGTAACCTCAAGTAGAACAGCCAGTCAGAATAAAGCTTACAGGCGGGTGGGCGGTGCATGCATGGGATGAGTGGAGGCTCATGCCAGCACACACAGACAAACAGGAAGAAGAGAGGGAGCTGTAGAGGCATGTATAGGAAGTAGGAAGTAAAGAGAGGAGATGAGGAAAGTAGGTCATTGAGTTCATCTGCAACACGGGAATAGCTTGCTGAAATTAGAATACAATCTTATCTTAAATTACAATCTTGGTTTGATTAATATAGTTTTAAAAGTGTGTAAAACTGATAACATTATTTGAAGGAGCTGCAAAGAGTTGTCGCAGCACTCGAGGCATTTTGAGATCTAGTCTAATGATGGTTTTACAGGTGCACTATGTTGTTTTCCTGACTTTTCTCCATAGAGATGCTATTGCTTTGTCTGGAATCTTCTACAAGATACAGATATCTTGCATTTATTCAATATCAGATGTTCAAAATTCAAAAATACAGTGAAAGGATGCATTCTTACCGTGAGCGGGGTCACTACTCAGATCAGACCTGTAACTTGGTCTGGCGGTGTCGCCTGCTTGTCTCCATGGACATAAATACGTTTCATGCTGTACTGGAACATTCTAGGCAAAGCAATAACATCTTCATAGAGACTAACTGATTGAAAGTGAAAACCTCCACCAGAAAAGTTACATAGTGTACCTTTAATGCAGACCTGATGTAATAGAATAAAATACAAGCAATGAGCAAGACAAGATTGGACAGTTTAACTTTTTTACATCCTGATGGCTATTTCTTATTATAGGCACATCGTACAAATTAGAAATACTGATATATTCAAGTAATGCACGCTCGCTCTCCTCTCCATTTTAAAACTCCACGCCAAATGTATCTGTTCACCGCAGCAACTGCCGTGGGAGCCTCTCTAATCACAATCTGAGACAAATATTTAATGACACACACTCAGCCTTCATTCTGGTTAATTGCGGTTTGTGATAACCCAGTGATAATGATGATCGGCTGGGAAAACGTGTGACTGTTGGGATTTCACACTGCCGGTGACGCTTGTGTCTATTGGGGTGACATTTAGTCGCTCTCAAAATGTCTGATATGAGATCGGAAACAGGGGGCAATGAAAATGTCAGGAGTCAAGTGGCATCAACACATGTGAGGGTCATTGAAAAGGCCAGGAGGTAAATGAGGTGGTACTTAAGTAGAGATTTTGTAAAATCTGTAAAGCATCTTGTGAGCTAATCCCTGTGAGAGGCGCTCTACAAATAAAAGTTATGTTTTTAGAGGGCTTATCATTATTATTATTTTATTTACAATGTTGTTGTTTTTTTTTTTTTGTACTTTCTATCTTTGATTAATTTTCAAATCATTGCACCATAGTGACAGTCTCTGTAATGCTCTGAGTTGGCAAAATGCTCTAAAATGGCGAAAAAGTTAGAAAAATGTTTTGGAGCATATGATTTGTACTGTCCAACTATTTTCCCATTTTTGTGTTGCCTTTTTGGACCCTGCACACTTGCTTTAAGATGGATGGATTTCATTTTAAGTTAAGTTTTTTAAGTTGTAAGTGTTTGATGTGCAGGACAAAAATTGTGACATTGAGCTGCAAAATAAAATAATAAATCAAATGGTGCTTTTAAATGACCAAGCCCTAATTCCAAGCTAAAAATGCTTGGCAAGGTAACTAATTACAATCCACGATGAATATAAACTTTTACATCGCATGAATTTTATTAAACTGTGCTATTCAGGCAGTAAAACTTCCAGAATGAACTACTACACGATCAAAAGTTCCAGAGCTGACAGGTGCTCCTCAGAGTCTGCTCCTCCTGGTTTTTGCTTATCTGGACAGTGTTCAGGAAGTGTCCAGTTCTCCAGGTCACTGCTGCCTCCTGTCTGATACTTTATCAGTTATTGGTCTCACACTTTATCATGCGGCTTGAAGACTGACGCCTTCAAATCTACAGAAGTTTGAAAGCATCTGAGTTTATTGCCGAACACGATGGAAAATGATTTGAGCTGTGGGTGAAGTGGAGACAAGGACGGTTCCATGTGAGGTGCCACTGAGAAAAAGGCTCTTAATGACAGTAAGTGCAGTTTCTGTCACACAATATCAGCTCTTAAGGTAAAACATTATTTTGAGGTTTTGGGACAGTTTGTCGTCTTTATGTCACAAACTCAACACATTGCAGCATTTGTGTGTGTGTGTGTGTGTTATATCCAGGTCTAACCTGATCAACTGGCTATGTGAGTTTGCCACAACACAAAATGAGATGTCAAATTTGCATTGTAAGGAAAAGCAAAAAAAAAAGTTTGATTGCTTTAATGTTCAGAGTACTTGGAAAATGTGATTCTTTGGATTCTTCTTAGATTGCTGACATAGGAGGAAACTGAACAGTGGGGTTAGGGTCTGACCTCTGACGCCTTGGGAAGGGAAAGCTGTGCAGGGGTGAGCTGTCGACCTTGCCTCGGGATCATTTTGGGTGCATGAATACTACCTTATTTCACATGAATACTAGCTTACTTCACATTGCAGAATTAGACCTGTTCCCAGCACATGTTGGACTCCGGCAAGGTTGCCTTTTATCACTGGTCATGTCTTCAAAGATGGAGTTTCTAGATGCGGATGTAATTCAATTTGGGTAAAGCGAATGGGATGAAAACCAGCACCTCTTTCAAAAGAAAAAGGTGGCTTACCCGATCCTGTGGGTGGAGGAATCCTGTCTCAAGTAGAGCAGTTCAATCGCCTCTGGGTCTTCATCAGTGAAAGAAGGCCAGTGCATGAGACTGACAGAAGAATCGGTGCAGCGTCTGTTGTAATGTGGCCATTGTATTGGTCAGCTGTGGTGCAGGATATAAACCAACAGACCCAGCTCTCAATTTACCAGTTTTTCCATGTTCCTACGCTCACCTATGGTAATGAGCTTTGGGTCTCGACCAAAAAAACACTATTCTGTAGATAAGCGGCTGGGGGCACCCAGTCACTTGAGAGAAGCTCAGAGTGGAGCCACTGCTCCTCCACATCAAGAGGAGCCAGCAGCTTTGGGTGACAATGAGCGAAGTTGTGTGTGTGTGTGTGTGCAATGAGTAATACAATATGTTTTTCTTTTAAGTTTTTTGGTTCTTGTCTAATGCAGCTGTAGCTGTTGCTTGCTACTATTACTTCCAATAATAAATGCAAAATAGATATTAGATAGATACATTTGACACATTTATCATATTTTAGATTTACTAATGCCTTAGAAAAATGGAACTAAGAAACAGGACAGTCATTTATGTAAGGCAGTATGAGAAAATGACAAGATTTTTTGTCCATCTTGCGACATGTCCATTCACACGGCCCGCTCCCTCAGTCACACCTCTCTCCTGTCACTCACACAAAGCATGCTGGAAGCTTGGTTTCCAGGGCGACCGAGAGCCACCTTTCCTTGACAACGGTTCAGGATGCAGAGAAGACATTAGCTTGCACCTCAGGTGTGGCAATACCGCTGCCTATAGCTCAGCCTTGCGCAGAACAAAGCAAGTGAGGAGGCAGCAGAGGCGCTTGTTATAAGGGAATGGAGAAGAAACAATAACAAGAAAAAAGGGCGAAATACAACAATCTAACCTATGAATGTATGTATATTGCCTATACATTATTCGTTCATAGCATATCATATGGTTTAATGTCTTGATTATATTTTATTAGCCACCTCCTGTCGTATGTCTAATAAGTCATTATTATGCCTCTAACAGTGGCTTGTTCAAAATCAATACTGACTACAACATAACTAAAGAACCAAGGATGGTGTAAATGGTGCCAATGTTCCTGTTTTTGGTTTTGCAGTTCTGCTTCTGCCCAGCCCAGTCCCATAGTAAACCTCTGGGACTTCTACAGCAGCTCTCTGGGTATCTCTTCTCAGTGATAAATGAAGTAAGCCTCCTCTCCGCTGGTGTGAATTGAAATTTCACACAAACACACACACACACACACTCTCTCTCTCCAAAGACCCTCACACACTGTCCTAAATATGCAATAACACACTCCTCCAGCCCCTCAAGGCTCCCAAATAAATCTTCAAAGAAACTCTTGATCTGCCTAACGCATTTTACACCGCACAGACAGAGAGACAGAGAGGTGAGCTGCACATAGGAGCACATCAGCGCACCGTTAGTATATGATTTTGGTATAGGGGTCTTCCCTAAATGCATTTTTAATAGAAAAATAGATATTGCTATTTGCAGATTGTTAGTAAATAGTAAAAATAAAGTATCATTTACAATAAATTAGACTTTGAATTTCAACAGACCAGAAAGTTAGCACCTTCCTATTGCTTACTATAACAGTGGCACTGCTGTAAAGCTTGACGTGAAAATGTGAAAAATGCTATGTGGAAGGGACGGATGAGGTTGAACTAGTCCACCCAGGGGTACAGCGAGAGTACACAGCTCTAACCAACTGATGGTCCATGGATAAATGCGATATCAGTCAACAGTTTCATCAGATACTTATAACAGCTTGCAATGATTTGGCAAGAGTGGGCACAGTTCACTGGCCCTAGTTCATCTGGGCACTGGTGCAAAATTGTATGCCACTGTCTCTGAAGGCTGACTTTGTAATTTACTGCACTGTAGTACTAATCAAAACAACTCAATCAGAGCATGTGCCAAATTTAAGAGACAATACTTTGGCCTGTACTATATGTTCTTTATACATATCCTGACCATTGTTGTTAACATTACAGACGTTACAAATATTTCCATGAGCCTTGTTCTCTGTCCAACGCATTATAATTACACTTTTTGTAAGGTTATGCTTTAAACATTATGCTGTTTTCCACACTCAGAACACTTCTGGAGACAAGGTGAACTAGGGCTAAAACCATTTGCTCTTACGTGTAGCTTAAATAATTGACCACTGTACCTCCAGCGTTAAAACCACAACAGAAACTAGGGTATAAGAAAACACTACTTTACACGCATTAGACACACTCACTTGACACATGGTTTTAAAAATGTTCACGCTACACAACTGATTTTCACACAAAACACTGATACGTCTAGACAACTTATTGATTTGATTATTGGAACTAGCCGGCAGAATGTGTTCAATGCCCATACACAGCTTAGTGGGTCATGTGAACTAACACAGAGCAGATACGACACTTTTCCCTGCTAAAAGGAGGAGGGAGTGCTGAAGGAGAGTCGCTGCATAGAGAATTGAGTGCAGTCAGTAGTGTTTCCCTTCGGCCAACGCATTAACAAGCCTATAATGGAGCCTCTTAAAAAGCCGACTAGGATCTCCTCCAAAACTAACTGATTTAGAGTGGCCCGAGTCCCCGTGAGCAGTGGCCAAGTTACCCCCCTCTGTCCCTCCCCGGCCCTGTCCCGGTGGTAGGCAGGCGCTACTCTCACACAGGCATTGTATTTGTCTACTGAACCACACGCAATAGCAGTTTATAACACAATAAAACACCATGAGGAGGCTTTAATTGGATATAATGGACAGGGGAATGATGTTGATGATTTAACACCTACTTTTAAGACTTTTTTAAGAGTGCATAAAAGAACAAGATGAGCAAAATAAAACACAATTATAACTTTCAATTCACATACGTTATCAAGAAGTAATGCATGTACATTATATAGTTTGTTTCAATTTCAATAAGTTGCCAATATTATTTTGAGTATTATCTATAAGTCTTATGTTTTGATGTCAATTCTAAATATTTCTCAATCCCTTTTCCTAGGCTTAAGATGGAGCTGCTTTCCGGTGGGAATTAAGGTTGGCACTGATAACATGAAGGTACTTTTTTCTTTTAAACTTGAAGCATCAAACGTTTTTTGATTTCTTCCCCCATGCAGAGAATATATCTAGAGTATACAAGTCATTTTTGTCCGATCATCTTCAAGTGTTGGGAGTCCACAGTTATTCAGTTACATATAAAATGATCTGAAATCTCGAAATCATATTTTTGGCTATTATTGTTGCATTTGATATTTCTGCTTTTACTAGTCATAATTCAATTCAATCTTTATTAACAACATAGAATATCTGGTTCATAGTGAATAGTAAAAAAATAATAATAAAAATTAAATTAAAACATTGCAAGTTATAATGTAAACAGACACGAACGCCAATGTCTCCTGATCTTAGAAGTGAATCTGATAGAGCTCTTCAGAGGACAAACTCAGACAAGTAAACCCTCAAATATACATACAGCAAGTTACACTTTTATTGAATGAATTGCTTGACAAACTAGACGATATAAGAAGATCTGCATTTGAATAAACACTGCCTGAAAATTTGTAAGAATAAAAAAACGGGACACGGTGTTACAGGTGGGTCAAAAACAATCTCACCAGTGTTTAAATAAAATGAGTGCAACATTGGCCAGCTAACCCTTGAATTGATGGAGATTATCGGCCCATCACAGTAGCGCCTGAAGCTGATCTGATATGACAGGCCTGAACAATGAAAAAACCCGGCTTCACCTCCTTATCACTCTTTGCTGTTTGAATCGCGGCTTTTTATTGACCGTATCAAACAAATAACAAACACTACTATTTTTGCTGCAATTTGCACCTAAACCACTCTCTCCATAACCTAAATATTACGCTTGTATCTGCTTTGGCCTTTATCACCTTTTCACGAGCGGAGCAGGCCCTTGCATGTATGTACATAATTGGCACTTTACTGTCATATCAAATTCAAATCAGTTTGGTCCAGGGTTTAACAATGGAGACAGGACAAAAGCGTGGCCCGCCGCTCTTCAAGTCTCACCCTGATAACTGCGGCACCAAACAGTCAATAAAACCAATCATCCCTAATCTCCGTATGGGACGTCTGTAACAGTTACTGCACTCTCTTCTCCAGGACCACTGTACCAGGCAGGATCAGGGGAAACAATTTGAAAATGGTAGGCAATGCTAAAATTGTGGGAGTATTTGTATAAATATAGAGCTGCAAGTTTAATCGCAATCGAAGAGAAATAAAAAAAAATTAATAGGACAACTGGCAAATACCATACACTGCAAATATCATAGCATGTCCTCTGCAGACCACTAATTCCCCTATTTATCCTGTATTTTTAAAACCTACTACAGATTCCTACAAACATGTTCTGAAATGCATGGGATTCATGTATAAACTCTAAAAACATGCTGTACATCACAATCTAATTAGAAAAATTACAATTATGTTTTCCAAAATTGATTAGCCATATTAAGGTCGGTTTGATTTCTAAATTCCATGCATATCTTTATTTTTAGTACAGTGAAACATCTAAAGACGTTCTTTAAATAGCCTCTAAATGGAATGCTTTTATTTGACACACGTTCCTAAATTGTGTTAGAAATAAATGCACAAATCCTCAGACAATTAATACACTATACGAATTGTAGATTTCATGACCATATCTGGATGTAGTGTTATTTGGAGTGCAAGGGGCAAAGGCGGCACGCTTGTGGGTATCGGATTAGTAGTAGCTGTCATAATGGCTCAAACTCAAAACAGGGGTAGATGTATATGTCGTAGTGGCAGTAGTAGTAGTAGTAGCAATGGTAACATCTGTATTAATAGCAGCGCAGTAGTAGTAAGTAGTACAATAAGTTTTTACATGAGTGTATTTTATGTCAACCTTATTAGAGGTGGGCAGATTATCGAAATACTGCTGTAATTGTGAATGAAGCTATGCAAAATTTGAATATTGAGTACATGGTTTATAATAAAAAAATTTAGCAAAAACAGATGGTAGAAAAAATGTAAACATCCAAATATGGACATTAAAATATCTAGTCCTTTCACATTTGTCCAAATTTAAACCCCAACTAATACATTTAAAGACCTGTTTTAACATCTCTTGGATCACTGTAATATTTTCTGAATAGTGTTATACTTGAAAAAAAAAAATTGAGATATTCATTTTTTTCTATATCACCCACTCCTAGACCTTATACATGAGTAACGGTGGAAGTAACAGTTTATCTGCAGAAAATCTTCCACCTTCACTCATGCACTTAAAATTCTGCATATTTTGACAATATTATGTCCATATATAATTGTCTATTTTTCTTCCTGATATCTCTCCGCTGCCCTGCTCGAATACAGCTGTATGCAAAATCCTTCTGATGCTCCAACGCCCAAACCTCTCGACTGGGGCCTCGTCAATCTGTGCACCAATGTGGGGGAGGGGAGGTCATCGGGGTGAGCCTATATGTTTTATACCATCAAGTCATACCCTACATTCTCCAGTGAAAACATGTCTTAAGGCAAACTGAGCTACAGTGGTACACCGCCATTGTTTATATGTGTCATTGTAAATTTTCTCACTGTATTGTATTTTTAGGTCTGCTCTTACTATATCTTCCACCCTCTTCGCGTCTCTCTTGACTAATGATGTTGCAGAGGTGTGGGTTAATTGCAGGGTTAACGGATGGCGTCAAAGAGCAGTGTGCCGTGAATTTGAGACTAAAGACACATTTTAGTCACAGTGCATGAATAAGTGTGAGTTGCTTTCATTTATAAGGGGTTGTTTTTATGTGTAAAAGGTATAAGTAGACAAAAGTCAAAACATTCAGGATTTGTGTTAAATTAACAGTAATACCAGTATTACCCCTGAACTAGAAAAAGAAAAAAAAAAGTTTTTATTTTTTATGAACAATGTCACTCTCCAAAAGAATAAGAGATTTAAGCAGATTCTATATTGAGATCTATGTGTTTTTAATTGAAATAACATGGATGACTGGGGACCATATTTTATTACAAAATAAGTGCCTTTGAAGGTCTATGCTCTCTGGATACTTGAGTGTTTGTGTTTTTGCATTTTTGTGTAAATTACCTTTATATGTTGATACATCTTTTCATTAATAGCATTTCTTAGCAGTATTGCTGTATTACAGTGCAGAGGAATATGACCTACTGGCTGTATTCTTGTATCTGTGTCCACAAACAAATCAATGCAAACAGCTTGTGACATTTATCAGATAAGAGTGAAGGAGCGGCGTATTAGCACTGATGCATACTCCGCCGGTCAAGTGGATCAACATTATTGATACAAACTCCTCTGAGGACAAGGCATTCAAATAGGAAATATGTTTTATCAGATATGTACTGGGAAGGAAACAGGGCTTCCTCCACATAATGCCTTTCTGAGTTTACAAATAGTAATGCTGCATTTTAATGCATTTTGTTTAGCAATGTAGCAATTTTAGATTGAAATTGCAATTCTGAATGCATGCAAGTTCACAACTGAATTTGTATTAAACTATTCAAGTGTAATAATTGGAAAGGAGGCTATAATTCTAATTTTATAGGCTAATATTTTAATGAAATGTATATGATGAATGATTTATTTATTTATGTATTTATTTATTCATTCATGTAACTGATTATTAATTGAAATGATTAATAGGGTTTCTCTATTTTTTATGTAATTTGTTTATTTGGTCATTTGAAATTTTGTAAATGTTAATGTTCCATTTACACCAGATCTGATGTAAAATATTGACTATTAAAAAAAAAAAAAAAAAAAAAAATTTAAACTTGTTTCCATGCTTGGTGTGGTTGGTGAAATTGTATGTAAAAATAGGCCTAGTGTAGGCTAAAGCCCACAAGCATGAAGACTATGCTATAGCCCAAGGATAATCTGTACTAGGCCTAAATAGGCTATAAGACTCAGCATTGGCCTACATCAAGAGCTTGGTGCACCCATAAGGAATGAATAGGCCTAGTAGGCCTATGTTTTGATGTTTGTGAAACCTGCCCCTTCCTGTGCACTTCTCTCTTTGCAAAGAGAGAGATGCACAGAGAGAGGTGACTATACGCTGCTAGGTGCAGAGAGAGCTGGGCTAGGCTAATTCTTTAGCTATATGTGGCTATACTATATTAGCATTTCTCCAGTGAGGGGCCCCTTGCATTCAAATCAGCGGCCAGCTCCCTGATCGCGGAGGACAGCTTACTAGGCCCCTTGAATTGTTCCGCTCTAACAATGGCTTCCTTTGTTAATGTGTTTCTCTTTCTCTACACTGACAATACAGGAGGGTACTTCTGGCTCTCTGCACTTAAGACATGTTTGCAAAATTACATCACTTCATAAGGCTCTTCAGACAAGTACCAGTGCCATAGTTTCAAAGTAACTAGGATTTTAATCCGCTTTTTTGCGCAAAGATTTGGCATGGGTTTGAAAAAAGAGAGAGAGGAAAAAAACACTGGCCCCATCCTGTTTATGAAGCACATGAAACAGACTAAAAGGCAATAGTAGCAACCACGCTTAGCCTCCCATATAAGCCCCAGCTACTCTGAGCGTGTTTATGTGACGCGTATGACAGCGCGTTGACCCTTCTTCGCTCTTGGCGCGTCCATGGCGCGAACAGAAGCCCAGCTGTGCACTGCGCTTTACAAATCGCCATGATTTAAATATTTCCTGGGAACCTCAACACCTCAAAAACAAGATTATTATTATTATTATTATTA
>KN481254.1:6378-24332 GCA_000787095.1 Periophthalmodon schlosseri
GGAGGGGGGGGGGGGGGGTGAGATATCTGAGGACAAACGACCAGCGTAATCAAATCACTGCCATCAGGAGCTCATCATTCAAGCCTAAACAGCTCTATTCACTATATTACAGGCCATGACAGTGTGTATTGTGTGTAAATCAGCACATTAGGTATCCTCTCCTGGCCTTTGTGTTAGCCTTTCCATTGTGAGCTGCCAATAAACTGCACACATAAATCTTAGCACAATGGTGATAGGTGGAGCAATTAGATGATAATGGAGTATTTGTATGGTGTCAGATATTTTGTAGATTGGAGAACAAACATTTTTGGTACGAGATGTGACACCTCGTTCATAATAGCGCACTGAATAGAAACCAGGGTCTAATTGTGTATATAGATCTGATATGTCACTTACAAGGCTACATTATCTGATCCATTTACAAGTGCATTGCTGTATTGGTACACGGTTGCTTTCAAATTAACAGTCTAAATATTATTGGAAAAAATATTGTTTATGTTGGATCTATAAACAATTTGAATCAAATTTTTGTGTACCAGTAGTTATAATCTGGAGCAGTATGAAATGTGTTAATTCACAGCCATGTGCACTTTACTTGCTCTTCTAGTTTTCATGAGACTGACAGTGAAAATCGCAAAACCAACCTTGTGTTAAAAAAATATACATCACATAAAATATCACGTAAAGTATCATCACAACATACTCACATTTTCACCATCACACAAAGAAAACTTGGCAAAAATATTTTCTATTTCACTGTTGTTCTGTTAAAATTATATTGTTACCTTAGTTACCTTCTCTTACAGCAAAAAATCTACTGATTGATCAACACTACTCCGAGAAGAATTTTTTTTCTCAAGGTTACACAAATATGCTAAATGCTAATCAGCGTATGGGCTAATAATAGAACAGGTCTATATTTCAAGCCTTTTCTTCCTTGTGTATAAATCGTCTTTCTTAAACCCCCTAGTGCATCTCTATATTATCATTCTTGACAAGAGCTGTATTTGAAAGTCAAATCGACAACACAAACATGAGATCTATGACTGCAAAAAGAAATGATCCTACTTGTTTTGAGACTTTTCTCCAGGACACTACACAAGAGCTTAGACAGAATTTTTAAAAAGTTTTTCTCAGTTTTCAGTATTGCCAACCCTTCACTCTTCATCCCTTCCCTCTTCTTGAACAAGATTAAATGCCTAGAGCAATCTTTAGGGTAAAAGTAACATCAGCAAGAGCATATACAGAAGCAATTAAGTGAAAAAAACGTGTTAATCTTAAAGTGGTGCTTGTACCCCGTTCATAAAAACCAGCTGCAATGTAGCAAGACGAGGCAAAACCACAAGTAACGGGAAGTCTTCAAATGTGAGGAAAAAACGACCGGCAGATTTGTGAATTACTGCTGATTTAAGTCATTTACAAGTGGATCTATAAGAAGAGGCAGTGGAGAGTCTATATGTTGGAATATAGCATTAACATCCATATATGTGGGTGTACGCTCATGCACCTTTCTCACAACTTGGATCCTTTATGCCTTTGAACTCTTAACCCTAATGTTGAAAATGTGAATTATTCAAAAGCTTTTATATGGTGATGTGAAGCCTCCTTTCTACACATTTTAATGTGTGCAGTCGCTTGACCTGTGGTAATCCCTGTCCTTCTGTTTCAGCTTCACGCCTCTTTGCATTCACCACAACAAAGTCAGCAAACATTTCCAAGTTTATTTAATTTAGAATGAGAGAAAGCAGGAGGCGGAGGATGAACAGGCAGATGTAACTTTCTCTCAGATGGTGGGTCAGATCTCTTGGTGCCAGTCAGGCAGTCAGAAAAGTTGAGAAATATGTTTAATTATAATACATACATCATGGTAACAAATGTTCAATCCAAGTCGTCTTCTGCTCATATATGATGGACGGTATGATTGTGTTGGACTCACCTCACAAAAATAAAGAACATATGCGTGTTTGGACTGTTAAAAAATCTATTCTGTTGTGTTAGTATCTTTAAAAATTCTAAATCTGAAATGAACTGACAGAACTAACAAACTAATACAGACACATTGCATCACTGACAGAGGTAATAAGGGCAAACAATAGCAGCAATGTGATTCCTGACTCCTGTTAACAGTGCCATTCAATTTAAACATAACTATCATGGATTTGTTGGTGCGCTCTCAGACAAATGTCATAGTATTCTCACATTATGGGCAAATTCAGTAAAGCTTTTCAAAAATTAAGAGTTGTGCCATTGTGATGCAGGGTGAGAAGCCCCTCTGGCCACACATGCACACAGGGGCATCCATCTTGGAAAAACGCCACAAGCAGGGTGGACTGTACTCTATGAAGAGTCTATTTCTCTCGAGGTGAGACAGAAATCCAAAGACCTGACAAGACCAGTCTAAGGGA
The DNA here is from genome assembly GCA_000787095.1 of Periophthalmodon schlosseri. Taxonomy (NCBI): domain Eukaryota; kingdom Metazoa; phylum Chordata; class Actinopteri; order Gobiiformes; family Gobiidae; genus Periophthalmodon; species Periophthalmodon schlosseri. The sequence goes on from KN481254.1 coordinate 8,784, forward strand.
CCCAGTGCCTCCAGGCAACAGAAAAAAAGAGAAGAGGGTGCAGGAGATGAAGAACGAGGAGAGCAGAAATATTCATGGGGGAGCTGCAAAGTGACACTGTACAAGATGAAATGCACACGGGGAGGAACATTTTAGAAGGTGTGCAAGAAAAGCAAAAAATCTCGGGGTGTGACAGAGCAGAGGACATGCTAAAGTAGAGGCGTGTCGTGACGGACTAAAACTCAAAGCGGACAGCGGAGAATGGGAGAAGCGTTTTAGCCATGCACAGACCAAAGTGAATGTGACTTGGAGATAAACAGTCAGGAGAATCCAACCAATCCAGAACGACAGAGAGTCCGAGCGCATGCACTGGGATGTTAAGTGTTGCAGCGGGCTAAAAGACCAAGCCACGGAAGAAGAGAAAGAGTGAGTGAAGAAAGGGATCCACGATGCTATCTGGGCACAGGGAGATGTGTGACACAATCTCAAATTGGAAATCACTGTTTCAATCTCGTGTCACTCTGTGGCTACCCGTTCAGTAGATAACAAGAGCGGCCTAATTCTATTAAAATACCCTGTGAGTGCGGTGGTGGCTGTGACGCCTAAGAGAAAGGAGAGGAAGGAAGCTGAGTGACTGTTGTAACTAAGTCCAAAGATGACCTAAAAGTACTTGCTCAAGGAGAGAGCTTGGGCAGTATCTCTCTGTATCTCTTCGCTCCATCTGCCCATCATCTCTGTGAACCTCTCCATCTCAGCAAATCAGGCCTTCCATCTATCTAACTACCCATCTGTCTATTTATCGCTTTACCCATCTGCCAGCTCTTATCACTCCCTACAGGTTACTGTTCTCATTTAGGACAGTTCTCCCCTCAACTTCACATTTTTACCCCTACATTCTTGACTTCTAAAATCAATTTTCTCTATTCATCCTTGGGCACCAACTTAGCTAACCTTGCAGCAGAGACATTTGGCGATTTTCATTTTATCTCATGCTTAGAAACTCCTCAGCCAACTGGAGCACTCAGAAAAAGTACTTTGTTTTCCAGAGTCTGAAGGAGGAATTAAGTGGCGAGTTAATCACCAATCAGTGAGGAGATCAATCTTAGACACTCAGGAGAGCTGAGAAAATAGGCTCTAATTTAATGGTTTCTTTACAGCCAAATGGTATTAGAATTAGTATTAAAAAGAAACCACTGTAAAACCATATCATCTGTATGGTGCCAAAGATTTTAATCAGAGAGCCTTAAACTGTAATGAAGAAATGGAAATACTAAATGATGTGGGTCCCAAAGAGTTTTGGCCCTTGTGTACCCTCTTAATTGTGTCTTGTACAAACACGAAGCAATTAAAAGCCACAGTCTTGAGGCAAACTGTTAATAAGAAGTGGGTCAAAACATGATTAAAAGATTAGGGGAGTCTAAATTTGGGGGATGTATTTCTGAAGAAGTAGAACTATGCTGGTTAGTTAGTCAAGTAAAAAAATAAGAGTTGATTTGGATAATATGTTAGATGTGAAAAAGGAAAATTGTCAATTAAAAATATCATTTAGATTACTTTCACAATAAGGTTTAAGAACTTTTTTGACCCAATAAACAGAATATAGTACTGAAACTTGAAGGGAAGTTTATGTCTGGGCAATACATCATATTCATTGCGGGATGGGGTCAAAGCAATATCTGAGGTCTGCTCTTTTGAGGTCCCTCGTAGTTTCCTAATGTGATCGCCTCTGTATTTGGTAGTCCGACGGTGCATAGATAGAGTCCCTTTTGGTGGAGCATTTCTATAAAGAGCTGTTTGTTCTTCTGACCCCAATTTGACTCCCCAGTGTCGTCAGATAACACTTGACCGTGTCTTCATAAAATATAAAGTTAATCCCATTCACATTGCCATTATCTTCTGGGTTTTTATGTCCTTTCCAAAAAGCACTTACTAACAGATTTAAGTGCGGGGTGTGCTCTGATCCTTTTTCATTTAAGACATCGGTTTTGATGGGGATGAGAGGGAGAATCGACTTTGCGGCAGTACTGTGTGCCAAAAAGCACTCCAGGACTACTGTATCATCTGGCTTTATTTCTCGGTGTGCAAAGACAGATCGGATATGAAAGTGTGAGAGAAGAAAGGACACATGCCGAGAGCAAGCGGGTCAGACGCCAATAAAAAAGTAAACATCTACAGCAGTGACAGGCTAATGAATTCATCAAAAACTCATTAGTTTCTATGTGTTGGGGTCTAAGTAGCCATTTTTTCAGCTTCCGTCTTCTACCAACAGGGAGAGAGATGGAAAGAAAGAGGGAGCGAAAAAGAACGAGAAAGAGAGTGGATCATGCAGAGAGTGAAGGAGCATTGGGCTGTGAAAGGGAAGTGTGTGTGTGTGTGTGTATGTGTGCACTTCTGCCTACACAGTTTTATGCATGTGTGGGAGGCTTGCACCCATTACACTTTGTTTGTCCACTGATGATTGCCTGTCAGGCCAATAAAGTCAGCCATAGGAGGGGAGATGTGAAAGGGGAAAAAAGATGGGGCAGTGTCACGAAGGCAAAAAGAAATCCAAAATTTGGGCTTAGAGCTGCCAAAAAGACTGGAAATCAACACAACATCTCACTGTGAGGGAGAGTCCCTCATCTTATAGAGATGGGAGCCATAATGAAAATTGGAAAGGCCTCATGCTGATCGCATCTGTATATAATAGTTGTGTTTGATTAAAATTGTATTGGCATGCTATGGTGTAGCCTAGATTTTTGAACATGTATTGCACATAATGAAGCAAAAGAAACTTGCAGAAGCAGGCTACCAACTGCTGAAGGTCCCTCTGGCATCTATCATTTCATGGAATTTCTCTTTTTTGCTATAAAATAAAATGCATAGCCACATGTTACATTTTTCTCAGTATAAATACATATTGTATATTGCAGTGACAGCAAGTGACAGAAAAAAAGCTTTAAACTGGGTAGAATATTTGATGTCTTAAGTATATCTTTGTTCCCTGCTTACTCAACTTCGAGGCTGCACTTGCAGGTGATGGGAGTCAAACCCAGCAACCGCAGCTTCAGGTGGCAGGCTCTGAACCCAGTTTGTCAGATAGACACAGACCTTACTTTCACTTTCATCTTCACAGATAATCCACGGCAACAGTAAACAAACCACTTGGTTGTATCCACAGATGTTATTGCTTTACTTGGAATGTTCCATAGTATGGCATTAAACATATTCTTATAGTAAGCAGGGTTGCCTCTCCATAGATCTGACTAGTAACTTAGCCTGGTGGCTCCACCTGCTTGACTCTATTGAGATAGATAAGTTTAATGACATACTGTGGAACATTCTAGGCAAAGTAACATCTTCATGCAGAAAAGCACATAGCAGACCCTCAAAAGTTACATAGTGCACCTTTAAGTCACAAAAAAGCAAGAAAAAAACATGTTCTTTAAAACAACACCATGTCACTTTTTGGGGGTGTGTGTCACCTGCATGATTCAATGAAAATAGAAAGTTAAAACCATACTTCGGAACATTCTCCATGGAGATAAATTTGTGGAAAATAAAAGCTAAAGGAACAACATTTCCATGGAAACAAGTAGGCGAGGCCCTCCTCCAGGTCAAATAAGAGTCAGTTTTGTCCACTCACAGTAATGGCACATGCTTTTCAATGCAACATCCCAAATAAAAAACATGTTTTTATTGTAGCCTATTTTTTTGGTTATACATTACACAAAAAAGTTAAGAGGGGCTTTAAGAATCATGTATGTTGCAATTTTTTTTTATTTTATTTTCCCAAAGTTTTGGTTCTTTACCTGGAGCATTGTAAATTAATAAGCAATGTAAATACAGCAGTTGAACAAAACATCTCTCTTGGGGAAAAAAAATGGCAAGAGTTCAAGCTGGGTACAAGGAAGAAGAGAGGGAGGGCGACGGAGTGAAGGGTAGAATTAGGTGGACAGTTGGGAGACAGTCAGAGCTTGAGACCAAGATAAGATACTTGGATTAGTGGCGGCCGAGGCACAGTTGAGAGATGAGGCAGCTGAGATACGGAGAAGGGCAGTCCTGTAATCTTAGGCTTTAAATGAGTCCACGACTGCTGTGGTCAGAGGAGGGGGCGTTTAAATTGAGATTATAACCGAGGGATTGTGCAGGAAAATAGGCACCGATATGGACACTAATAATAATGACAAAGATAAAGAGGGTCCAGAAGTCATGGATCAAGACAACTGCGATTTATCAGCCTATTGCTAATCTCCCTCTTCACATATCACTTTGGCCCAACCACAGCGCGCACACAGAACATAAATAAACACTAATAAAAAGGAAATGAAAGCTTCCTATGCAACAAAACCAGCCTTTGAGTTGTAACCTGTAATGCCGACTTCAGTAAACTCCAGCACAATAGGCTCGCTGTTTCAATGATATATGCAAATTGAACAGAAATGAGGAAAATGGGCTACAGATCCTAAAATAGCAAAACAAACAAGACAGAGTAATGAATCGAAGTGTTCTGAGCGTGCAGCTGCAGAGACGGTTATTTAAACACAGGCATACCACTAAACACTGCTTCTTAAGTTTGAGAATAGCTGTTTTAGCTCCTACAAAAAAATCAATGCACTAATAACAAAGAATATGGATTTGGAGCAAGCAGCATAAATTAGTCTACAAAGGGCCGGGCGAGAAGAAAGGTTATGCACCCTGTTAAAAGGTCCTACAACTTTTAAATAGGTTGTTTGCTTTTGGTTCATCTGGGATATCTACGGAGGCATAATTTGACTTTTAAAATGAAAAAAGGCTTTAGATGTTAAACCAGAGATGGGAAAGGAAAATAATCAATACATTATTTTGATTAATTCGAGTGATCCCCAAACAAATTTTAGATTTAAAATTGTAACTTGTAGTAATTGAAAAATGAATTAGATATCACAAAGAAGGTAAGTAGTAGAAGCAACGGCTGTGGAAATGATAATAAAGTTTGTATCTGAGGCAAGTAAAATACAACATGTAGGACCTTTAGGGGATTTTGCTTTGTTATTTATTTGGGTAGTTCAATTACTTAATTAAAATGTTTCTTTAAAAAAAATCACTTGAGTACCTGTTTTATACTTTTACTAAGCACTACACTATTTACCTGTTGGTACCAGTGAAGTGACCTTGAACCTTGAACACATCCACAAAACAGCATAAAAGGCTGTACGTTTGCTTCTAGACATAAGATCTGTTGTTGTTGTCCTTGTTTATGTACCACAGAGCTCTCCTTTAAACTGAGGTAAAAGCCTCAAGTATTGTTGGATAGTAGTCTCCTGGGTCAGGCAGTAGAAGTTAAAAATCTATTGAAATCCAACTCATTTTAGATCAAAGAAATACTGCTGAGGTGCAGTTGCAGGCAATTGTAGAGGTAGTATGAGAAATATAGCTGGGTTTAGTATCTACCAAAGTATAGCTATATAAATATCGAGTTTCCAAAATAGATACAAGTTCTTTTTGAAGTACTTTTTTTGCACATCTAACCTCTTGTCCATTTTAGTAGTAGGTAGTGCATGTTAATAGGAAAAGAGCTCATTAAAGCAGGCACCAAACGCTTAAGCAAATGTTGTGGATAACAATCCATTTTTGCTTCCAGGTCAATGAGCAGTTTAGAAAGGGGGCTTGTGATTGGCATTTGTCATGGATTTAACCTATCTCGTCATCTCCAAACCTGTCCTCCTGTCTGTGCGTCGCAAAGAGAAAAAAACATGAGATCAATAGGAGCAATCGATGGTTTAACCTAAGCCGCGGCCACCCTCACCAGGTTGTCATTCACTGCATGGAGCCTGGACATGTCTTTTTCCAACCACAGGGGAGAGCTATTCAGGAAGGTTTTCTTAACAGTAGTGCAGAAGTAGGCCCACTCTTCCATTCTCAAGGCTGCAGACTGAAGGCTGCGGTGAGAGTTTTTTAAGACTGAGTACAGGTCTTTATGTGGAAGCGTTTGAACACAGAAGGGAGCATTGTGGAGGGGCCTTGAAAACAGCCACTGGAAGTCTGTACTCAGAAATCATCAAACAGCAGTTGGTTAAGGGTCTGGCTTGTTTGGCAGCGGCAGAGGGACGTGACACCCGGCAATAAATGTAACTCTGGCTCCTGTTATAGATAGTGGCGTTTTGTTCAACATGGGTCGCCTTTCTTGCACTGGCAGCCGCTGAATGGGGGCCTGGCATTTGAAAGGAAGCCGAGAGATTTGCTGGCGGATTAATCCTTTCATTAGGGAAAGTGAGAAGTTAATTGCGGCAACAGCTGCATCTCTCATGTTTACACGACTGACGCTTTAAACTGCGTCTCTTTAAACGGAAAAAAGCAATTATCAATAAATACGGGGGCAATCTTGTCCTGATGAATTGAGCTCAAATTAGGCTTTATTCTTCTCTGTGCAGCTCACTTCGCGCACATAGGCATGTTGGCTGGCAGCACGTGGTCTTTGCCAGGGCGAATTGTCACACAACAAAGATAACACTTGACTTTCTGGATTGAAGAGCTCCCACAGAGAGTGATCAAAGGTGAGTCAGAGCGGTGATTTGAACTGATGAGGAGCTGAGGAGGGAGCCGGGAAGTCAGGAGTCTGCTGTGTCAATGCGCTCTGAAGCAACAACCTCAACAGCTCCAACACTTGCCAGAAAAAGTCAAACTTGGCCCAAACTGAAAGACTTTCAACATAAAGAGATACATGAATGTGAAAGACCCCACAGACTGTTTATGTTTGTCGAAATGTCTGAAAAAGCCAGCGAATTATATAATCCAAATATGAACCAACAAAGCATGCAATTCCCTAACCAAGGAAAGTGAAGAACTCTAGTATGTACTAAGTTTCTCAGTTCTATATGGTACATTCATACTTACCATATTAATTTGCCAAGTCATTTGACAGTTGTTATATAAGCTCTGTAATTGCCAGTTCTATTAGAAAAATGAATGAAATGTGTACATTTAAACAAGGAAAACAACAGCTTCCTGCAATACAAAACAATTCAACGCAACCAATTCACTCAGATCAAGAATGTAATAATCTAACATATGCACCCATTAAACTCACTGAAGAAATCCAGACAAGCCATTTTTGCCCATTCAAGAAGTTGAACCAGACAGTCACCAAAGGTCACTCTAACCACATGAATGAAAACAGTGTGTAGTCCATTGTTGAGAAGGTTTGGATGGAGGATAGTAGTGTTTCAGTGACAGATATGTGGTAGCACTGGAGATGGTGGGTTAGCGTTCACTGTTCAGGTCGATCAATTTCCCATCCCTTCAATAATAGATGTGACCAGCGCTGTGGCTTGTTATCTGTCAGGTTTGACTCGCCTGAAATACAATACCCACTGGGGCCATGCATCCACAACATATTCTCACTCAACATTTTAAAGCAACACTGTGTAGAATTTGGACGTTAAAGAAGCTGCCCCTTCCATAACCCCTAAGCAGTTTTTTGTATTTGTTAGTTTTGTTACTGGTTTTAGTATAGATTATCTACCATTTTTTACAACCCAAATGTTTTGGGGTTTTTTTTCTAAGTTTTTTCATTTTTGTTGTTTGTTGTTTTAATTCATAAGCGATTAAATGCTTAAGACTGTCCTAATGGAACAGTCTTCCTGAAGATGTGAGACAGGCCTCTACTTTGACAATGTTTAAATCCAGGCTCAAAACGGTTCTGTTTAGCTGTGCATATGGCTGAAATGTTTTTATTCTGCACTCCTCACTTTTAATGCTAATTTTATGATGATTATTTGTGTTTATTTATCACTTTTAAGCTAATTTTATGATGATTATTTGTGTTTATTTATGTTTTGATTTGTTGTATTGTGATTTTAATGTCTTTCTTATTCTGTAAAGCACTTTGAATTACTTTGTGTACGAATTGTGCTATACAAATAAACTTGCCTTGCCTTGCCTAATGGAAAATATGCATAAACCATTGCAATTTCATTCACCATTGATATTACTAAAAATATAAAAATGTAAATTTAAACTGTTATGCTGATTTTAATCTAATGTAAAACTATACAAAATTCCCTATATATGAAAACACCTTTTGTGTCATAAGCAAGAAAGCAAAATTACATTGTGTTGCTTCAAATATTCGAATACCTGGTCCATGACTTATAATGGGCTAACCTTGAAGCACACCGCAGTAAAAGAAACCAAATGTAACCGAATGGAAATGCGCGACGCTCTGTGTGTCCTTTATCATCTCCGCGGCGGTCGCCATGTGCTCCCGATGATGCTCCGGTGTCAGTGACGCACTCATTCATCAAGTGGAGCTTCTGTCTAATGCACGCGAGAGACCTAAAGCAGCCACCATCGCTCGCCTCCTTTCTCACGCCCTTGGGCCACGTCCTCTCCATGCGTGCTCCCCCCTCTCATGTTTCACAAAAGCCATGTCGTGTCACACATAGGCACAGGTCCGAGGCCGCGACACGACACCCTCGGTGCTTTTAACCAGCCAAGTGTGTTGTCAACATTGCAGGTCAAAGGATAGTAGACCATGGGATCAGATTCTTAAAAGCATGGGTCTGGTAACTGAAGGGTGATGAAAAGAAGAGTGCATTGACCTTAAAATGGTGAGCTGAAAGCATCATACATCCCTACACAACAAAAGGTAAATATAACATTTTATTGTAGTACAGGATACAAATACTAATATTTCAAACTTGATTTCAGTATAAGGAAAAGGCTTGATTTTTATAGCACAATGACAATAAAAAACTACACATCTGTAATTTTCAACAGAAAGTAGCGCATACAAATAACTACCACCTCTGAAATAGATTCAGACAAAAACTATTCAGGATACGTTCAAGTTGTTATTTATATAGTATCGGGCATTTAGTATTGATTATATCTGGATATAGATTTTTGTTTGTTATTTGACAACCCTAGTGCTGATTATTGTTTAGGTTCACAAAAATAGATGAATTATTGACCAATTAGCAGCCACATTACACAAACAACATTATGGAAGTGATCTGGAACTAACTGCTTGCCACTAGCAACACAATCAAAGGCTTCAATTCAAACAGCAAATGACTATTACTGTTTATTGTTAACATAAGAATGTGAGCACTGTACTGTCTGTCACCTCAATTAAGAATTGTTATAACTATGAAGAGGTTGGTGCATACATAGAACACATCTAACAGGCTACATTCATTCGATACAGAACACAGAAAAATAATAAACAATGTGTTACATAAATGACTACATATTTAGTAAGGGAAATATGAACATGAATCATGGATTTAGTCGACTATATATTTTCATGAAGTAAACCCAAGTCAGTATTGTGCCTGTCTGATTAATTGTATGTTTGAATGGTGATGAGACATTAGTGGGAGCATGATGTTACCTATAAGAGTTACTATATCTACTGCATGGCAGGCAACAGAGGGCAAACATTTGGAATGAGGCTGAACCTGACTGAGCAGGAGCCAGGACCTATAACTGTCAGGACCCCCTGCATCTCCTCTCCCATGAGTCCCACCCGAATCACACTCACACAGAACTGACTACATTTACATTTTCTCCAGATGCTCCACCTGCAAATGCATATGTAGAAGAATAACACTGCTTGTACCTAGGACTGGATTGTTGTAGCGCGTACTGACAAGTGCCATACTGTGCTGTCACTGCCTATGCTTGTACATGCCAGCAGAAAGAGGAGGCAAACATGAGATGGGATAGTGTTGTGTTTGGTCTTGGTAACAACAAATAAAAATATCACAGATGACGTGTGCAAAATGGCTTTGCGGTTGAGATTGCACATTGCAAGTCACACTTAGTTCTCCTCTTGTGGAATAGGCCACTGAAATTTGGCAGGGGAAAATTATTATTAGGCTACAGAAATGTACAAAAATGTAATTTGGAGAGTATTGAGACATAAATAGTGATGGAAGTTAGAAGCCAATTTGTGGGAGTCAGCCACACGTCAACCGTGTGCAAACACATCAGTCATCAGGCATGTGATAACATCTAATTACTATGTTTGGATACACCTATGATTTATTCACTGGTGGATGGGGAGAGATGTCAAGCAGCCATAGGAACAATCTGTTCATGCAGAGCTATATTGAGATGCATTCTTGCTGCAGGCTGTTAAATAATGTGTCAGGATTTAAACAGAGGGTCGCCACAGGAAAAGTGAGGTCTGTGGGAAAATATTCATCAAACTGAATTTGTATTAGAGGCTACATCCATAAAAGATGCCCTTTACAACCGAATGAAACATAACAAAGCTAATAGAATAATGATTATGTTGGCATTCACACTACGGCCTGTAAAGTACATGTGTCAGAGAGAGAATAAGGCAGCCCTCTGAAACAATGTGAAATTCAGCCACCAGTCTCTGCAGAGCTGCATTAGCCGTCACCTGTTGCTCACATCCAGAGAGATCAGTGCGAGCAGCTCCACAGTTTGCTTATGCGGCACATCTCCACTCACCCCTTAAAGGCCTTATAGCTCAAATCTGCCCCTGAGGCACAAGTCAGGGCGCATCGGGGCTGGAAAAAGCAAATATAAATAAAACATTGAGTACATCACATTTTCTGTTTTGGGAGACGGCCAATTTCTTATATAGAGATACAGGTCCTATGGGCTGGCAATTCTCAAAACAGCATAAATAAGTGTCCAGCAAGTTAAACATATCTTTTATATGTATGTCTATTTAGCATCCCAGTAGGCCATGTATCACCTACCTGAGTATCTAAAGGAACTCTTGTAAAATGAACTGTATGTTGTCATATACAGTTGCCTACATGTGGGGCCCCATTTCTTCAACAAACATTAATTTTTCAAACAGAATTCAAAGGCATTTAATAGACGCTTCTTCGTTTCCTCTTCATGTATTATTCTCATTTTAGTCCAACTTTGCTCGTGCTTTTATTAATAGTCTTGCACTATGAATAAAAATAGATTCTCCCCAGCATATTGTTTCAGTAGATTCAATAAGCTGGGGGAAAGTATTATGATAAGTATGGAGGCATTTCTAGGCCAGGACAAAAACTGTAAATGTGCTTCCCAAGAATTCAGCATGGATCCCAAGTGAGCAGCTAACATGCAGCTCAGCATCCCCATAGGATACAGAGAGGAGTATAAAATTGCTGGTCGACTAAAGACATCCCCTGTGCAGCAATTAGTCAACTAAAAGAGTACGTGGCTTGAGGTGACACTGGTAAAACCTCTCAAAACTATAACGTGTCGCTATTACGTACAGGCCGCTCTAAACGGCACTCATAAGAACTCTGGCTCTTGGGAGTTCATGTGATAAAAAATGCGTACACAGAAGTACAAGTATATTTATCTATAAAAAGAGACAAAAATGTCACCATCCACTCAACAAACGCTTAGCTCACTCATCATGCCTTCTCCTTTTGCTTTTGTCCATCTAAATGTTTATAATCCCAATAATATTATTAGTCAACAAATACAAATTCTGGTTGACTAAGACACAATCAACCAAGTGGGCTATGTATACCAAATACTTACGACAACAAACTTGCCTATCTGCCTGACTGCTGTAAGTACAACAGCACAGAGCCTAAAACTAGGAAACCAATGTTAACACAGTGAAGTCGCTGCCATGTGGGCTGTGCCAAAACAAATGTGATGTCAGTGCAATAATAAAGGAGCTTTGTGTTAGAGTGCGACCATGATAATTAGTCTCACGACGGTATGTTAGTAGCGAGAAGGCTCATAAAATATAGAGGCCATTTGGCTCACACTCAAGAACAAATGTGTATTCTTAGCGCGTGGGCTGTTCCTCTAATGTTCTACACAGTTTAAGTCTGGCAGCGACGCAGTCAGGAAACTTCGTAGCAAAGATGCTGACAGTTTCAGGAAGGGGCTACAAGGATTACTGACTCAGCGCACGTATGCTGATGTGAACCCTTGCACACGCTCACAATCTCATCTCACTAAAAATTCTCTTTTGTTGACTTCATTGGCCATGTACAAGCAAGCGCCGCCATTCAAAACTCCTGACAAAATTGAGGTCGTCGCTGAACGGAGCAGACACTCAAGGTCAGGCAAATGATAATGATGTTTATGAAGTCTAAATCTACAAAATAAGGTTCTTTGTGTCTTCTTAAGTGCCTACCTGCAAAGCATGCTGGGATTGGGACCACAGGGCAAGGTCTGCTTTGCAATTTCAGCAAGAATCACTTTTAAGTGTTTTAAGGAAATGCAAATGGACCAATGTGCTCCCAGTGTTTTTCTAGTCACAGCAGGGGTTTAACAGGAACACGTTTCATCTTTGGAATTACAAGATTATTGTCCTGAACCTTTGGAGATCAGCAGGCGAGTGAGTGACATTTTGACAACACTAATCACCTCATTGTGAATCTGGTCCGTGTGCTCAGAGGACGGCAGTCTCCAGCAGCTGCAGGCTACAGAAATAGACAAAAAGAGCAGCTAGGCAAAGATGTGGTGCCTCATAGGTGGTCCTCGGCCCTCCGACTGAGTTCAGATATGCGCAGTGCAATCACATAACTGCACAGCACATTTTCACAGCTTTCTAAACAAAACCCTTTTCATGAAAATCACCCTGTTTTGGAATCAGCAAACACATCTAAACTTGCTTTGTATTTCTGTCAACGTTCGTGCCTGTTTTACCCCCACTTTTGCCTTTCATTTCTGTTACAATAATTATGCATATAAAATGAGACGTTTTGATTAAAGCATCAACACATCAAAACGTGGCGGAACACTTCAAGCATGGATTTCTGGAAGGGAAACTTAGACAGTCTCATTGAAGTGCAGTTTAATAGTATTCAAACACGCAGAAAAATCAATGACAATATAACTGAATGGGAGCTGTAGGCACATGCAGCTGGGCCGACGCTGAAATGGAATCAGATGAAAACAGATGTACTGGTGAAATATAGCTACACATTAACTGATGAGATATTGATGATTGATGGTGTTGCCTTTTTATACAAGTGTGTTTCAGGAATCCTATATGGATCACACCCAGAGATTCAGTTTCAAAGCCTTTTCTCAGTGTGGTTTAGGTCAGATCCAATGAGTCTAGTTGTGTAAAAATATTTCATCTTTTGTTTGTCCATTCAGCTTGTCCATTATTGATGGTCAGGCTGCAAAATATATTGCAATTAAAATAAAATCACAATTTGAATTGGAGCAAATATTAAATTCCAAAGGCTGCAATTATTTAGATAATAGAATCCCATCTGCAAAGAACAAAATATCCTGTCTGTTCTGAAATGCATGGGGGTCTTGTATTAGTTTATATTGTATTGGCCAGCTCCTGGAGTCTGCACTCTCAACAGAATCCTACTTTTTTAAATCTAACCGCGACCTCAATACTCAAAAAAAAATCCCAATTTGATATTTTTCCAAAGTTATGGAGCCCTAAATTGAGAATTTATAATTTATAATGCACAAACAATTATTTGGTCATTTGAATATTCTTCATAATATATTCCATTATTTTCAAGAAATCTACCTGAACTACTTAAATATCTCATTACTTTCCACCTCTGGCTAAGACTATAAGTTGCATTCCCATATCTTTAAAACACCCAAGCACCAAATTACACACAAGAGCGGCCCTCGACCCTGAAGGCTCCGCTCCCAATTACAATAGAATCCCGCACTCAGTCGTCCTGGGGGCCAGGGTATCGATGATTCATTTTGCGTTTTATCAGTGAAACAGGAGTGCTATTAAAAAGAGATCAGTCAGCCACCAGGCACGAGGACTCTACTTCTAATTGGCCATTCATCAAAAAGCCTTCTCGAGTAGATTGCGGCGCAGAAATATCACGCATGACAACCAAAGCGTGCTACATTAATTACTATACTGATGAACCTCACGCTCCACAGCGCGCCCTTCAGATTGTGGGGAGCATGGCAACACAAGCACACACCTGGACATATGAAGAGCTGAAAACAGCAACAGCTTGGTCCAAAACGGAACATCTGTGTTAAAATTAACTGTGTACCAATGGTATAATTACTACATTTATTCCACTAATTTGCACTGACCTGAAACGCATCCTCAGCAATAGACTTCACTTGTGATATACAACCTGTTATGTTAACCCTTGTAGTGGCTGATCATGTTTTGTATTTAGTTTAATTTTGTGAGTTTTATTTATGCACAGACAGCGGGTTTGATTTGGTGTTTGAACAACTGTTTAGTTCTTGAATAATTGTCGTATAGCCCAAGTTCGGTGGTTTAGTCACGTGGCAGTGATGAATTCCAATTTGTTCCATATGTTCCCAACACATATGCAAATTGCGCATGATTAAATGGTGTTAATGTTGCTTGTTTATGTTATCTAATGAAGCTCTGGCATTATGTGCATTTAACTGATTGACAGCAGTAATCCATAGCCCCTTGATTTTTTTTCTAGTTTACCTTATTTGGCATTCCACTAATCAGTCCCTGCTCACATTTGTAGATATCTTAATCTGGCTTTCACATATAAATGCAAATACATACAGGTTTTCTTGCTGATGCATTTTTATCTTCAAAAACCTCTATCTTAGGGGTACTGTCATTTCATCAGCTCAATATAATCAGTCAACCTTTCAAAGGACGCTTTCAGACATTTTCCATTAGACTGAGTCCAAAATGTGTTCACAGAGACACAGCACAGGAGAGTCTTACAGTGCTGCCATCTCTGGAGTTATCTTTGTACAAATTAGCAGCCATCAGGACACACACAGACGAGGAATTTGGAGATCCTTTCTTCTCTCTCAACATGTGGGGAAGTCTCGCTTTCATCCGCTTCCTGATGCGCCGTAACTAGACAGTTTTCGGTCACGTCCCAGAATTACGCATGTTACAGCTCTACAGCTCTCCTCTCTCACATAGATACTAACAGACGCAACAGCTGCACGTCCGCTGACAATTCATCCATCTCTGAATCTCTCATTTTCTGGTTTGAGCATTTTGGTGCTTTTTTCCCTCCTCCTCTGAGCCGCGGGATCAGCTGGGGCCTAGTCCGTCTCTACGCAGCTGCCCCTTAGGCCAAAAGGAGAGAGGCTTCAACGGTTCAGATGGAGGTTTAAAATGGGCATAAAAAGAGCCACTTGTGAGCTTGTTTGCATTTGCACACATATCCCACCGCACAAACATGTAGCTGCGGAGTTTCCTTTAGGCGCTGAGCTGATGAGGACATGAATCTTCAAAGTAAGAAGTGAGACCCAGATGGTGTTTGATGTGTGGATAATGATTTAGGTAAGGCTATGCAACACTTTCTATTCATATGAGTGCAATACAAACCTGAATGTTTGGTGTAAGAAAAACAGAAACTGGGAGAATAACAAAAGCAAAGGGAGATGTAAGCTCTGAAGTCCTGGGTGTAGAATTGTTGTTAAACCTGAGTCTCTTGTTGTAACTACTTTCCTGGACAGAGAATTATCCTGGGTGCTTTTGTAAAGAAAGGGACCCAGCTGGAGTTAGACGAGAGCTTGTTTACTTAGACCACACAATAATGGAAGAGGATAACAATGTTGTCTCCTGAAACAACAAAGTCATTGCTTATATTTAGACACTTTTCATAGGGCTTACGTTGTAAAAGTTCAATTCAATTTCAATTGCAT
>KN481254.1:24405-36939 GCA_000787095.1 Periophthalmodon schlosseri
GTGTATTAAAATGTACAAAAATGTGGCTGCTTAAAATCAAAATTATTTTTTTCAAACTGTTAATTCTATACTTTTGATTTAAAACCTATGTAGATTGAATAAGTGGCTTTGTTTATTTATATATGAATACAAAAATAATTTAAAGCACAATTTTTACCTTGATTGCACAGCCCTGTACAAAAATACAATAAGATGCCAAAAACAAAACAGAGTGAAGACCTTAGCCAAGTCACTGGTTCTATCTCGCAACAGGTGTCCAGACACTGGCTCAGATTCCAAAATATTCAAGTTCTGAGGTAAAACTGCTTCCTATTGAAGTGTATGTATAGCTCTGTGTTGCTTAGAGCAGACTGTTTATCCTGCATGTCCCTTGGCTCTGTGGCTATCGGTTTATCATTGTCATACAGTAATTCAGGATGTAATGTGGCTGTAAGTCCCTCAGAAGCAAAGGCGAGCGCCACGGTGTCTACACACAGCATGTTATTAGCCTATAGCCACTGTCCTAGGAGCAGACGTTTAACTCAAGAGTAAGCCAATTATCTTCATAGAGTAGGCAAATTTACAAAAGGATTTAGCCGATTCCTACTGGACCTTCGTGTCAAGGGTGGCAGCTTAGGATTCTTTCATGGCTATGCGCACACTACCGCTGGTGATCCAAGAAACTCCTCATAAACCTGCACGTAATATCAAATCAAGCTAACTTAAAGGTCCCATATTACACAAAATGGACTCTTGTGAGCTTTAAGCTGTTACCTAAACATATCCGGAGTTGTGGTTTGTTTCATTTACACATGTTTGAGTAATCCTGGTTTATTAGTCTGTCTACACACATGCAAAGCTCAAAATGCTCTGTTGCACCTTGTGATGTCATGTAGTGGTAGTTTCCAAGTTAACAACTACATGTTAGCTTTAGTTCAGTAGAGATTGGCAATTCCAGGGCTGAAATTATCCAAATTATTCTAGTAAAGGTGTATGGTGTTTAAAAACAACACTAGTACCACACACTCATATTACCACATTACATCACAAGGTGGAACAGTATTTTCAGTTTGAGAAAAGTACTAAATATGCAGGGTTTGTGTGTTAAACATGTGTGAATGAAACAAAACACAACTCCGGATATGTTTCTGATGAGGACAACATTTTAACATGGATCAGAAAATAGCGTAATATGGGCCCTTTCTAACAAGGTTCTGTTCAATAGAAGATGGCTAATTTTCAGGTTGTAAAAATTTTAATTTCAAAATGGCAGTTATAGTCATCAGCACCTTTTGTGGCAAAGCTTATTAAAAGTGATTGTAAATTCTGTTGAACCACAGCGAAATAATTTTAAGTGGATACAGTTTGGTGACTTCAATTTCATGTGTGCTTAAGAATTGAGAAAGACAGAAAATGAACTTATATAATTAAAAACATGCACTGTCACAAGTTGAGATATATGTGCAGTGGAATAAATCATAAGTTTCACATGGGCTATTATAATTGAAGAGAGTGTAAGCGCAAACGCATTAGCACTTCATAGTTCAGTAAGTAATTCCCTCTTGTTATTCGTGTACATGGGAGCAATGCAACGTCAGCTGTGAATGTTGTGATGTGCTTTGATGTATTCTTTGACACCTCCCACTAACATGACTCAAGCTTCAAGGAATCTTATTAACAAGCTTGTGTAGCCGTCCAATCAAGCAAAGCAATTCAATTAATCATACATTACATTAAGAATATTCATTTATCTTGGGTGGCTGAAGCTTTTTACAACTATGAGTCTTACTTTTGGTACTTTTGGTTTTCTCTGAACAGTGGTCCCTTTGATATAAGCCACACTTTTTATTACTTGGCATCAGAAATTGTAATTTAATATGGGTGAGTGAAAATAGTGTGAGTATATAACACATTTAAACAAATTGTAAAATTGATTGACTTTTTTGGATAACGGTTTCGGAGCTATTGGGATTTATTTTTATAAATACGTCTTCTTTCTCAAGTTAATGCCTTCCAGTAATTTTGTTCCAGTTATTTTTTATTTATTTATCACCAGGCAACAGACATTTTAAAAGGTAATTCTCAGCAGTGGATCTCGCTTGTTGGCAATCTTCCATTTTATTCGACACCCGAACCTCCTACACACTTCATATTTGCACACCTGTCATGGACAAACACTGAAATCTTCACAGCAGGACCTACCAAATGGTATAAAGAACAGTCATAATCATTAGCCAACCCTTTTGGCTCATCTTGTGAAAGGAAATAACTTAAAAGAATCATTTTTGCTCCAGTACTTGCACTATAGTTGCCCATAAACCCAAGTCATATAAGCCTTAGTCTCTGTGTGCCATTGTCTGGCTCTCGTCCCAGTTCTCGGGCTTTCAACACAGTATGACATGAATGTAAATACGAAGAACACACACACACCAATAAACACATTCAGCCCGGAGCAGAGTCCCTTCTTTCTCAATAATAATGTCTCCAGTGATGCGTGCTACTGTGCTTTCACTGTCCTTCATCCCACCCATTGGAATAGCCGTAGTACAAAGCAGCAGCCCCAATCTCACCATCGCACTCCGAGTCTAAGTCCACTCCATCAGCTACATGGGCTCCCTGCTGGATCCACATAGAGAACACACTGCTTTACTCTGAGTGAAGCAGCAGAATAGTACAAGAGAAAATGAATCTTAGGAAAATTGCTGTGAAATGTGTGTGGAAAAGTGAAGAATTTAAAAAGCATCTAATAAAAAAATTAAATGTATAACACTGTGGTGCTTTTTTTTACTGTTCTTTCAACTATGAAAGTTATCTTCAGCTTGGAGACCATCTTTAAAATCATGCCTCTCAAACCGAAGTCAGTAATCAAATGTAGGGCTGGGCAATGCTGTCATATAGATATTTCATATTTTTCCGTTTTACACAGCTCTGTGCTTAAACACAGACACTCTCAAAAGCTACATATTAGTTTCCTCAATATTGTGATATGGCTTTAAGAAAATTGTGATAAATTCCACTACTATAAAAGTAGTAGCATTGTCTTCTACTACAATTGCTTCTCTCCTATCACTACAATTGCACCTAGAACTGCCACAGCAAAACTGCTAAAACCCAAACTTGAACACGTTTTGTAACTTTAAAGGCCACAATAGACAACCTGATAAATAAAAGGTAAAATGTTTTTATTAATTGATTTAAAACAAACAATTATGTTTTCTCTTTCACTTGAACCCGCTTCGCCTCAGTGATTGCTCATGTAGGATGCAACGCAGCCAACACCTTGGACCAGTGCCAGCTAGGTGCATCGCTACAGCGATTTACATACGAATAGATATTTAAGCATCCTTGTTTTACACGTGTAATGTTCCATGCATCTGTGCCTTTGGGAAGCCTTATTTCCATTATCTTTCAGTTGAAGCGTGTTGTATATGAACCCTAATGTACAGAAAGCAGCACACAAGCAGAGGCTGTGTGTGCGAGTAATCAGACCGTGACCGACTCTGCCGCACCATCCCAATGCCCCCACAGAGACACCACTGCACCACGAGACACGGCTATTTCCTCCAAATGACTCTGCCCCTTCAATCTATTAACACTGGGGACAGAGTAGCTCTATGTCCTCACCAACCATTGCTTGGGCTGGGTCAGTATGCCCCGATTTGACCCTGTCTGTGGAAACTGGAGACATGGACCAGCATGGCAGATGACAGAAGTCAAACTGTGAAGTTTTTAAGGCTAAATCTCAACTTTCAAGGGATATGCTTGTTGGGGAAGAAAACGTTCTTCACACAGTCCTTAAAAGTCAGCATTGGTGTCTCTATGCGGCTCTTTGATGCATGATTTCTATCAAAGAGATATGGAGAGAAGGTGCACGGTACATCATCAAAAACGTCAGTCTAAGGGCTAAAGGAAAAGATGAAAACCAGCTCATCAGTCAGCAGCTGTGGGGAGCTAATTTGAAATGATATAGTCCTGCAAAGTCACTGCCAAGTCACACTTTTCACACAAACCTTCAAAAGACTATGGTAGTAGCAAACTTTTATATCTGGGCTGAATAATGACAAAAGTGGGGCTGAACTAGTCTAAACATGTGCTAAACCAGGTCTACTGAAACACTGCCATTTGGGACAAATAAAGTTTCTCTTACCTTATCTGTGCCAAAATAAATTCAGGATATGATCACGTCAGAACTGGACCTTGGATCAACTTAGAACTGAATCCATGTGAAGAGTGGCAAACTATGAGAAACATGCAAGTTTGTGACAGGGTCTAAACCAGATGTAAACAAGGACTGAGCCTGGTCAAAAAAAAAGTGGTGTCAGAATGTCCAGGGACTGACAAAAAAGTGTGCATGCTCATAATTTCCCAAAATGCATCTAGAAAAGTAGTGGAGAGCGATGGTCACAAGACCAGTAGGTCAATATAAACCACAATGCATTGTGACAAGTTAGGGGCTTCTGTGGACATTCGGATACAGCTTACTATATAGTTCTATGACTACACAAATAACAAGGCAAAACTCAAAGTTCAAAGTCATACTGAAACTCAAAGCTTTTTATTGTTACTGTAGAAGCAACAAAAGTTATGAACGAATCTGTTGAGATGTTAGACCCAGGACGTTTCCTTGTTCCCTGTTTGAAACAACTGGGAAGGGATTTGTACCATTACATTATCTCACAGTGTGAAGGGGCTCAGGGGAATGCTGGTGTCTTGAGCACTAAGCATTTGTTTCCTTGTACTCGAGAATCCCTGGGAGGTCGCGTTTGTCAGATTCATTTTACCGAATTGTCAGTTAATGAATGGTACCCATCCGTCGTGTGCCACCCAGTCAGCTGAATGAAAGAAAAAATACCCCCTTGGGTGTTCATCTAGTGGCTTCTTCCATTCTCATTAGGGGGGAATCAAAAGGAAATAGGCTGCTCACTGATCATTTAACATGTTGGCTGTGTGTGCTGCCTTTTGGGGGGTATCATGAAGTATTTCTCACTATAGCATGAGTGATGGACAAGAAAGGAAGAGACCGAGAGCTTCTTTGGAGCTGTGTCATTCATGAAGTCTTTAAAAAAGAAGTGCTTTTCTTGAAGAGTGTTAAGGAGTAATCTGTCTTCCTGGCAAAACATTACACAGCGCTTAAAGACAGGACAGACTACAAGGTTACTTTCATTTTCCAAAGGGATAACAGCAACACAAAGCGCCAACATTCAAGACCAAATGTTGCCTGACTGCATACTGCTTTGCCTGCTTTTGTAAACTGACATGCAGCTTTGTGCTTGTTCATTGTGGAGATGAATGAACCATAACCATTTGTACTAAAAGAACACTGTTGTGAATACGTTTATATGTTATATATGTGCATCAATATGTGCTCAATAACATCTGCACATAACAGTCCATGTAGATTTTTTCTAAAGAATTGTACAGTTGTACAAGTGCTCAACTAAATGTTGAGCTTTCACACTGACAAGTTATAGCCAAACAATGAAAAAAAAATTTTGTCCCAAGACAACACATACAGATCAAAAACACAGTAGATAAGCCTCCTAGAACGAGCAGTTCCAGTAAGCTCCCATCTTACAGTGGTACATAGTGGTTCATACAGTTTTGAACATTTTAAAAACTTTACTATATTTGCATTTCTGTCTATTTAGCAACATCAACATTCAAAATCACTGCTTTTAATGAAAGAAAAATGTTGACTCAGACTGTAACCTTTATCGCCACCACCTTCTCCTCCTCGTCCACATATTCTCGCTGCTCGTCTTCAAAATCCTGCACCATTACCTCGGCCCACAGTTAATCTCCCTGTGCTCTTCCCATCTTCTCTGCTTGCTCTGATGTCTCTTAAACGACTCTCTCCATCCCATTCCCTGAGCGTGCTTACATCTCTCTCCAAGCATCAGTGTAAACGATTACAAACAGCAAAATAGACTGCTGCACTTGCTCTGTCTGCCTCTTAAGCACAATAAAAGTCCAGTGCGTGGGCCCCAACACAAAACCTACGTCTTTGGTTCAGAAAAATAAACACGAAAGACGTGGCTGCGCTTCAAAATGCAAAGAGCAAGGCATAAAGTCACTCAGGACACAAGATAATGATAAACAAATAGCATTCACACTGATTGTAGCAGGGTCATGTAAAATGCATGAGCTTTCCTCACAGATAAACATGTCTGGCACTGATCAGAGCCATTACTGCCGCTTAAGGCCCATCATGACTGTGTGTCTGAGTGTGCGGCAGCCGCTCATGTAAAGCATTAGTTTTGATGTATACAAGCAACAGAAGAGCACTGGAGAATTGACCCAGCTGCACTCACTATGAAGAGCTCCCTGCAACAACAGGGGAAGAAAAATGTGGCATTTTTCTTATGCCCCTACAAAAATATGGTACACGGTGGGGATGCCATAATCGATATCACCTGTGAAGAAAGGCCATAAATCTGGGCAAATGTATTTCCCACAAGGCCAATAGATGCTTTAGGTCGTGCAACAGAGCAAACACTATTACATTTGTGTTCAGCGACTACTTCACAAACACATAAGCAGCCTGTATGTGGAGTCAAATACTTATTATGATGGGGTCGCATTATAAATGGACACAATTAAGGCGGCTTTGTGAAGCGACGGGAGCGAGATGGAGCTCATTAGAGACGCGCTGATCCGCGGACACATCGCGTGCACGTGCGCAAGGCGCGCGCAGGTACAACATTTGCCCCACGGCTGTCGGTGCTAGTAGTGACAGTCTGTCAGTTAATGCCCCCTTCCTCTACCCCCTCCTCCTCTCCCCTTAGCGGTGCAGACAGACACGCACAAGGGCGCACACCAACTCACACGCCTGCTCCGCGTAAAACATACCAGCTCCAAAGTGATGGCTCGCGTTCTCCCAGTTCTTCAGGGACAAGACACGGGGCTACAAATCAGACAACGTTAACAGGCAATCGATACGTGTACCGTCCAATGTTAACACTGCTTATACGAGTGGATATGA
Source organism: Periophthalmodon schlosseri (assembly GCA_000787095.1). Lineage (NCBI taxonomy): Eukaryota > Metazoa > Chordata > Actinopteri > Gobiiformes > Gobiidae > Periophthalmodon > Periophthalmodon schlosseri. The sequence continues at coordinate 31,367 of KN481254.1, forward strand.
AACATATTTTGTGCGTAAAAGAAGCGTCTCACATAGGCTACCTCTCACCAAATGACCGTTAAAATACACACTGTTCGATATCTTCCTTCATAAAGTATTTACATGACAAATGATCGTGATACCACCTTGTGTTTCTCTCTTTGCGGAGTAGGAATTTAGTTGTCATTAAATTATACATAATCAGCCGTTCGGACTGTTACGATAACGCGCGGAAACGCTTCAAGATTGGGATCAGCACAGCCACTCGCACAGTGAAATCAATGCTTCACATGGGAAAAGATCAGTACCACATGCGGGTTATAGCGAAATGTGATGAAGCACAAACACTGATCTCGAATGAAGACCGAAACTAGGTCTGCGTATTTGACCGCTCACAAATAAACGAAACACGGGTGATTTGATTGAATAATTTAGCGGTCACGTTCTTTACCTTGTGGATGTCGCTCACCCCTCGACTGTTTGGAAGTGTCTTCGTCCCGTTCTGGCCACGAACCGGACACAAAACTGACTCCAAGAAGGACGATGGCTGTTATCACTGCGCGCCTCTCACAGACTCGCGCGCGGACTCTCTCCCGCCTCTCGCTCTCTTCCTCTCTCACGTTTACTCCTCAGTAAAATGCTGCTATCCTAAAACGAAGAGAGGCGAATTAGTGCACGTGTGGCCACGTCTAACGACATTTCCTATCTCCATCCCAAAATAATGGCAGGATACTAGATCGCACACTATTGAATCTAAACTGATATGATTCAATTGTGCCTGATACAAACGAATTTCAAATAACATGGGAAGGTAAGCAACCATCCCTATCTATCCAAAACAACAAAGTAAGATATAAAGCCAAGGATAAGCTTTAGAAAAAATATATAGCCTATGCCATCATTGTTCAAATTGGTGCAAGAGTAGTTTCAATCTGAAAGACCGCGTGGCTGTGTTCAAGTGCTGAGAATTAAAAGCAGTAATGAAATAATAGAGCTACTTATTATTCCATTTCTTCAGTCCATCTAGCACCAGCTCATGACGCACAGTCCGCTCCACTCACTTCAAACCCTTCAAGAAAACATGCTGAATTCACAGTTCTTTTTCTTTTTGTGCAGTGTTAAGCTGACTTGAAAGTAGGATACAAGGCCGAACATCTGTATTGAAGTACACCACGTAACTTAAGTATTTGACAAATGAGTCTCTATTCAAACTCCAACAGCCAACAAAATGTCTTTGGATGTGTGCCATAAAAGTGGGTTCTTCTCACATCTTGTTCTTTCTTGATACATGGTAGTTATTTGTTTCACATTAGCAGATTATCTTTCATGAACATCCAGAGTGCTTCTGGTGCTAAGCCAAGAGACAAATGGAAAAGATGAGAGTGACTGATTGTTTCATTACTTTTCTATATTCATCTCAGCCAGTGCATTTGCTGGAAGTCCCTTCTTTCAGGTTGTACAGTGGACTTGTAGATTGCCTGTGCAGAAGTCCTTTGAAGACAAGAAAGGCAGGGAAGGAGGAAAGAAGACACACGTGAGCCCATTAGAATAGTCAAAGAGGAGGACTGCTTCAACTCTATTATAACGGAGCAACACAGTGCCAATGTCTAACAAAGAATAAAAAAGACTTATTTTATCCACTTGGCAAAGGTTTGGCACACGACTGCATGCACAGATTAAAGTGAAGAAACGCAGTTGTTTTCTTGCTACATTTGGATCACTATAAGTGCAAAATGAAGCCTCTGCCTACGTCAGTGCTGGTTTAGGGACTCTTTTCTTGGACCAGAGAGTGGACACTATTGGATGTGGCACAGTGTGTTGCAGCCTGCAGAGTTGTCCTTGCCATACATGTGTTTGGCAAAGAAGGAGAGTTGGCCAGGCAGCAGAGGCACAGGCAGACCACATGTATAGTAGTACAGCACCAGAAAATATGCTTTGGGCCATTTAAAGTCAGCGTGAAAAGACAACTTGTGCCTCGAGAACTGGGGGGGATGAACATGTTTTCCACAGGTCAAAATTCAGCAGAGCTCTCTGGTCAGTTCTGGAAATATTTGGAGCATATTTTACTGTTGAACTTTTTCAAATATAACTCTTTGTGATATCTGTTTTGTAGAGAGGGGAGAGTAGAAGTTGCTTTGGCATTCACAGCTACAAAAGAAATGACATTTGGAAACAGCAACATCCCATTGCACATATTGCTGGATCCATCTCAGATTTGAAGTAGGACTGTAGCAGTGGATATACAGTTTGCCAGCCTTGAAGGTCATGTTTTGTATTTATAAATGAACACAAAAGTCACATAGTTGTATTTGAAGCTTTGTCTCTGAAGATTTGGCACTTAATAAAATAGAACAAATCTGTCAAAGAAAAGCCAAAGTCACAGAAGTTTGAGAGAAATGAATTTTCTTGACAAGACACCACCCCAGATACTCCATTATCCCTAAGTCCCAGGCAATAAAATCCACTGTAATATTATTTGGAACTCTAAATCACCTACTTTTGCTTTGAATATCAAAATACACACCAGTTTACATGGCCTCACAGGGCCATGAAGACACTACCACAAGCCAATGCTTCAGGGTTCTGAAATGGAGAGTCAGGGCCTAAAACTAAACAACACAGAAGTTTAAATACTTTACATGTTCAACTCTTACCACAGTGCCTCAGTGGCTAGAGTGCTCATCCACATCCCAGGTTAGAGCATACTTTAGTTGTGTCCTTGGGCAAGACACTTCATCCACTTTGCCTACTATGAATATGGTGAGTTTATGGTGAGAGTGAAAGTTGGTGGTTGGAGGAACTGGTGGCGCAGATTGGTCTCACTTTCATCAGTTTACCCCAGGGCAGCTGAGGCAGCTACAGCAGTAGCTTACCACCACCGAGGACTGAATTAATAATGCATAAAATGGTAGGGTGATAGGCTGCTTGGAAAAATGTAAGCCTAATGTTATTAAGTAATTCATTAATTAATAATACTATAAAAAATCTAGGTCTCCCTCAAAAAAGAGATTTCTCTCAAGGGACTTCCTGGTAAAATAAAGGTTAAAAAAATAAGAATTTATGTGCATATAATTGGGATGCATGTTTCTATATGTTGCTACAATATTGAAGGTTGAATTAGTGCCTGAGAGTTGGTTTTGCGTTCTTGTTGTGTATCTAAATTAAACATATCAGTATGTAACAGTTAAAGGTAAGGAAAAGGTAACTTGCCATTGTCGAGGGTGTTCTGTGCCTGGGGCTCATAGTTTCTGGGACAGACTCCAGTCACCTGCGACCCCTGATGGGAGTAAGCAGAGGAAGATGGATGAAGAAATGTGTTAAAAGTAAATGTAAAAGAAAAACAAACAGAAACCTACAATCTAATGAGAAAATACTGTAGTTTTTGAGAATGTACACCAAAGAAAAATATTTCATTAGACTTAATTATTCATATAATGCAGCACAAAATACACTGTTACAGTTACAATACAATTTTGTGCTACTTGCCTCTTGCTTTCAAGGGAAATGCAAGCAACATGCAAACTATAAACCACCATGAAAACTAAACATGCCTAATGATCTACAGAGAAAAACATGTCCATTCTCTCAATACAATTATACTGTTATGCTTTTTTCTTTTTTTCCTTTCAGCCATTTGTGTTGAAGCCAGTTTTGAAGGCCACTGTCATGTTGTGTGAAGTGAGTAGAGAAAGATCTCCTGCAGGATCTGAGGGGCTTTGATCCTTGTATATCTCCCAGCTATATCTGCCATAGGTTCCACATGAACACACAGTACATTCAATGACAATATAGGATGTGACTAAGCCAACTTTATTCTTCTGTCACAGAAAGGAACAAGCAGGTGGGCTTCATGGACGAGGAGATAGACTGATAAGTGTGTTTACTGCATCTGGGAAAAACGCACAGATTTGGCGTCCAGGAGAGATGGACACGAGGAGAGGAGACAGGCGGAGTGGCAGGCAGCCCGAGGATAGCAGACGGCTGGACAGATGCACACCGCTCCTCCACATCAACGTCCACAGATGACGTCCCAGGATGTTGTCACAGAAAAGGTGGCTGGTAACAAGTTGCATTCGCACCATTACAAGTGTCTTCGTAGAATGGTGGATATATTTTTGTCAATGACGTTATAACTGTGATGTCTTTTATTTTTATCTGTTTATATTTATCTATACCCATTCTCATCTTGTTTGTAAAACAACAAGCGCGATGTGCAGTAGTTTCATTAGCAGGATACGCGTTGATTGTGTTGTGATAGCACTGTGTTGTGAAGGGGGAGTGACTTAGCGCGGGGAGCAAAGGAAGGGGAGACTCAAGGCATCAAAAATGAAAGTGAAACTTATACATGTTAATACATTGAATATGCTACACACATAGCATATTCAAAACAAAAAAAGGTAACATGGTGCTCTTAATATGCTAAGTATGAGCAGTTAATACCCCATAGAAGTAAAATAACCTGCAGGTTTTGTTTATTCCTTGATTAGGTTCATTTTAATTTAAAATATTAAGACATAAAGCTTATAGTAGCAGATGCTATTTGTAACTTGTTGAACAAAACAACAGACCAATCAGAGTCTCAGCTTCCTCCAGCTTACTTCATGTTAATTGTTTGTTTTTCTTCTCGATTCCTGATTTAGAATGAATGAATCTGATTATCTTTTCAAAAACATTGCCAGAATTCCCATTTTTGTTTTGGTACTTAGTTTGAATTTGTTCTTGTCTCTAGATGTAGACGTGACAGAAAGGGCTAAGGATGGATTTCCACAGCAGTGTGCTAAGCAATGTCATTTCACTGAACTCCTGCAAGAACAAAAACCTTTATCTGAGTTCAAACTGGGTGTCCCCTGGCCTCCTCTGATCCTGGTATAGAGGGGTTCATACAGTGAGCCCTGACAGACAGATGCCCTTCACTCTGCAGGTAGACCAATCATACTGCTCTGCCTGCTCTGCTCCACCTGATCCACGCTGTCACCGAGCCAGACACAACCTGATGTTTGTTCCCTCCGGCACTGTCATCTCCTCCATCATGTCTCCTTTTCCTCTTTTCCACCACCATTTTCTCGTTCTTTTTCAATTTAAATGTGGCATTTACCATTTCAAGTGCACCCCTCACAAATAACAAAAGAACAGACGGCGCGCGGAGAATTGTATTTTTCTGTGTGTTGATGGCCCGACTCCAGGTACGAATATGACAGGGGCTCTGTGCCAGGGACAGGGCGCGCCAGCCATTGTCAGAATGCAAATGACCATATACCAGTGCAGTTGCTTAAGGTGTTAAATGAAAGGAAAGATATGGATTAAGAGAAGAAAAGGAAATATGAATTGAAGATGTAAAAGACGGTTCTGTCATTTTATAACTGAACATGGCCTCTCGCATCAGCCAGTGTGACAAGTACTAATGTACCTATACACTTTTTTGAGTAGGATTTTGCCACATTGGCCACAAGTCAAATTTACTTAATGTGCTGATCCCAAATCCAGAATAAAAAATGTGTCCGTGAGGGCATATGAAGAAGAATTTTCACTACATTGGCATACAGACCTGTTCCACATCTTAGGAGCGAAAAACATTTAATGTATGGGAAAAAGCT